>JBBPTX010000721.1:0-17300 GCA_038094595.1 Pulveroboletus aff. annulatus | reverse complement strand
ATGGCAAGCGAAGGGTTACTGCATTATCCCCAACTAGTGTGATGATGTCATATGGCCCTAACCATCGCTCTGTTAACTTGCGACTTGCACGCGGCAACCTTAAGTTATCTGTGGATAACCACACTTTGTCTCCAATGTTATAGGGAGGAGTCTCCTTTCTATGTTTATCAGCTTGTGCCTTCATGCGCAGCTGAGCTTGTTCCAAATTTAATTTAGTCTGCTCCGTCACATTGTGTAAGGTGGATAGGAATTCATCGGCAGCCGGTGCCTTGGAGGATGATGCAATGGGTTCTATTCCCATGCGCGGAGTGTAGGAACGAGTGACTTCAAACGGAGACTTCTTTGTTGAGGCTTGCCTCTTAGAATTATAACTGAACTGTGCGATGGGCAGCCATTGTGCCCATTCACCTTGGCGCTCTGCGCAGAATATTCTTAGGTATTGCTGCACGTCTCTGATCATTCTTTCTGTTTGACCATCTGTTTGGGGGTGATGCGCAGTAGATAAACATTGTTTTATTTTAAGCTTCTTGCATAGCTCTGCCATGACTTGCGAAGCAAACTGTGGTCCTCGATCGGACACTATAGATAATGGAATTCCATGGTGCTTGAATATGTGATGTAGGTAGAGACTTGCTGTCTCAATAGCGGACGTCGTCTTGCGACAGGGAATAAGCACCACTTCCTTCGAGAAGCAATCTACAGCTACTAAAATGCTGTTTGATCTGTTGCTTTCTGGCAGGTCGGTGACAAAATCGACGGATATGTCCTGCCAGGGTCCGCTAGGGACTTCTAAGGGTTGTAATAAATCAGAACTGTGCTGGTTGGAAGGCTTCATTTGTGTGCATCGATCGCAACGAGATACATAATCTTTAATCTGAGTTGTGGCGCCAGGCCACCAATAATGACGTAAGACTAGATCAATAGTCTTTTCATTTCCGGGATGACCTGCCATAGGCGAGTCATGACATAATTTAAGAACCTTGATTCGTAAATCTTCGTTATCTCCGTTTTTGGCCGGAACGTATAACCGGTTTCCTTCTTGGTAAAGAAGCCCGTTTGCTTCTTCGCATACTTTATGTTCTTTACATAGCTTCTGTACTTCCGTCTCCGTCAAGAGACATGTTTGGTTAAATATGTCTTGTGCCCCTTCATCGTAGATTGCGACTTTGGATGATGTTGTCCTTATCCACTCCGGGGGGATCATAGTTATTCCTTTGTTATTGTCCTCTATTCCTTGTGCATGATCTTCTCTTCGAGAGAGAGCATCCACCTTTGCATTGGACAATCCTGGTTTATACACAAAAGTGTAGTTGAATCTAGATAGATATTGCACCCATCTGGCTTGTCTTCTAGATAGATCTTGTGCTTTCATAAAATACTGAAGGTTTGCGTGGTCATTCCATACTTCAAATGGATGTTCTGTTCCTTCTAGATAGTGGCACCATTGCTCTAATGCTCTGATGATGCTCAGCATCTCTTTATCTGCAATAGGATAATTTCTTTCTTCGGGTGACATCGAGTGCGAACTGAATGCCACTGGATGCCACTTGTCTTCTTTTAATATAGATAGTACTGCTCCCGTTGCGTAATCAGAAGCATCCGTTTCCAATCGGAATTGACAGTCAATGTCCGGATAAGCAAGAATGGGAGCTGTGGTAAATCGTTCTTTTAGTTTGTCAAAGGCGTCTTGTTGTGGGGTTTCCCATTTCCAGGAGACATCTTTCTTTAGAAGGTCGTTCAGAGGCCTAGCGACTTGCGCATATCCTTCTATGAAGCAACGATAGTAGTTGGCAAGACCGAGAAAGCTTCGCACCCCTTTCGCATTGGTAGGTGCTGGCCAATCTAAGATAGCATCGACTTTCTTTCGATCCATCTTGATCCCGTCTTGTCCTACAACCATCCCCAAATAGTCAACTTCTTTCTTGAAGAAGTGACACTTCTCTGGTTTAGCGAAGAGATCGTTTTCTTCCAGACGCTTTAATACCTTTTTGACGATTTCAGCGTGCTCTTGTTTGTTGTCTGTTTTTGTAAATACCATGACGTCATCGATGTAGACCACTACGACGTCTTCCATGTCTGCAAATAATTCGTTCATCATAGTTTGAAAGGTGGCTGGAGAATTGCATAATCCAAAAAACATAACTAAGGGTTCGAAGGTCCCTTTATGTGTGACGAAGGCCGCTTTCCATTCGTCACCTTCTTTGATGCGTACGTTGTTATATCCCCATCTGAGGTCTAATGTGGTAAATAGCTTGGCCCCTTTTAAACGGTCCACGAGTTGTGAGATAAGAGGCAAGGGGTAATTGTTTCGCACTGTCTGCGAGTTTAGATAACGATAATCTTGTACCATGCACTTTCGTCCATCTTTCTTTGGTACAAAGAAGACCGGCGATGTCTGAGGAGATTTGGAAGGTCTGATGTATCCTTTGGATGACTGATCCTCTAGCCAGTCTGATACTTCCTTCTGTTCATCAGCACTCAGGGGTATCAACCTTCCCTTCTTGGGTTGAAAGTTTTCTTTGAGATCTATGGCATGATCCCAAGGTTTTCGTGTGGGCATTCTAGTGGAAGTCTTTTCTTCGAATACTTTCAAATATTCGTGATAGCATTCTGGCATGAGTTCTGCAGCGGATTTCTTTTGATCCATAAGGGATTTCAAATTTTCGTCCACTGCTTGCCCTATTCTGATCTTTCTTTCTTGTTTTTCATTTTGTTCCTTTTCTAATGTTTTTATCTTTTCATATACTTTATATTGAGCTTCCTGCTCTTCTTTTTCTAATAGCCTGAGATATACGCTCTTATCTCTGAGCTCCCAACATTCCTTTCCACAGCTTCTTAATTTTATGTCCCCAGTTTTCCAGTTGATATCTGGGTTATGTTTCTTTAACCAAGAATAGCCGATCACCATTTGATTTTTTCCTAAACTGGTGACTTCTGCTTCGACTATTTCTCAATGCCCTTTGTAATCTAATAGGAGAGAGATGACATGTGTGATCTTGCCTGCCTTATTCTGAGTACCGTCTACATTATAGACGGTGAGGGGTTGTGCGAGTTGTCTGAGGGGGAGTGCATGTTGCATGGCAAATACGTTATCCACAAAGACGCAGTTTGCGCCAGAGTCCAAGAGTGCTGATACTGAAATAAAATCTTGGTCAGTGTTTTTAGGTTTTACCTTTATCTTCATTTTTAGTTCGTTATCCAATTTGAGCGATCTACAAAAGATTCCTTCGTCTGGGGTTTGATCTGCAGGAGAGATCGAAGGTTTAGCTTTCTTTGAAGAGGAATTAAGCACCGGTGTGACGCCCCGGCCAAGCCTCTGAGAGGACTCCTCTATCGGCGAAGAAGTAGAAATAATAGTGGAGAGCGCTGCCTCTGTATCATAAACATGTAGACTAGCAAAACGATTGTCCATTGGAAAATGTACCTGCTTTCGCTTACCTTGGCTTAGATCAGGCCCAGTTCCTGAATCTAAGCTCTGCCTTTTCCCGATTTCTTATTCTCGGTATCTTCGACGTCCCTGAAGAAC
Organism: Pulveroboletus aff. annulatus; assembly: GCA_038094595.1. Taxonomy (NCBI): domain Eukaryota; kingdom Fungi; phylum Basidiomycota; class Agaricomycetes; order Boletales; family Boletaceae; genus Pulveroboletus; species Pulveroboletus aff. annulatus. The sequence continues at coordinate 13,774 of JBBPTX010000721.1, read as the reverse complement.
ACCCTTGCTTCTTCAAATGACATGCCCCTTATTGCTGCCGTGGGGTCACGTCCTTTTCCTTTTTTGGCTTGCGTGCTGGGTGTGTAGATGTGTTCAGTGCTTTTTATGTCATCCGAAGACGTGCTCCTTACTTGTCGCCGTCGACAATCCTTTTTGTGGCCATTTGACCATCCGCAAAGGTCGCATTTGGTGCTGGGCTTCTTACATTGTTTAGTGAAATGCCCTGTTTCACCGCAGTTATAGCATGATTTGGCCCCTTTCTGAGCCGTGCCAATGTCCATCGCATTTGGATCTTTCGATTTAGATCCAAATCTAGATTGTGTCCATCCTCTTATGAGGTCCAGGCTTTCGAGGTGGTGTCCTACATGCCTCATTGTTTCCATTGTAGCTTCTACGGTGTCCTTGCGCATGCCGTTTTTCCAGATGAAGTCTACGATGTATCTCTTTACTCTGTTCTCTAGTAACCACACTCCATGCGGGTCGCTGAGTTGTGCTTTCTGGTATTCCGAATACCATTTTACAAGGAAGTCGTCGATAAGCTGCCCTTGTCCTTGATACATTTCTTGGATTTTCTTTGTTGCGCAATCCTTGACGTTACTTCCTCCAAACAATTGTCGGAGTTCATCTTCTAATTTATCCCAAGTGTAATTATTTCCAGGGGTATAGATTAGCTGAAGTCTTAATTGTGCGAAGGGTCCTGCTCTTGCGCCTTTTAACCTAGAAAGTACTGCTAGGATTGCTTCTTCGCTTTTAGGAGGTATGGCATGTCGATTTATCAAGATCCATAATTGGATTTTAGCCCACCATTCATCAAATTTAGCAAAGGATCTGTCGTATTCTCCTGGATTGGCAAAGACTTCTACTTTTCTGGATGACGCTCCGGCTACGGGAGTAACTGCTGGCATGGGTTGTCTTGTTGGTACTGGTGGTGCTTGCGGGGGTGTGAGTGTTCGTATCATTTGCTCAATACGATCGATTGCGTTGTTTAGCCTAGTTATTTCATTTGTAAGATGTTCATATCTTTGGTCTTGTGTTTGGGCAAATTGCCCGATAGCTTGGAGGTTATCTCCTGATGGATCTGCGAAGATGGTGAGGAGATCTTGTGCGGTAGTGGGGATGAAAGACATTGTGATTGGGGATAGTGGTAACTAGTATTTGTATGATTTCCTAGATTGTACTCTTAACTGAACCCTGCTATATCTGTCGTTTCTTCTGATGGTCTGTGGATATTCGCGGCGCTGTCTCTTCGCGCGATGTGGTTCTTCGTCTTCTGACTCTTCGGTAGTTTCTCTATATTGCTTTCTAGCGATGCTTATCTCTCTCTCTGCCTGTGCTGCGCCTAGGGTTGCGTTTAGGCGAACGTTACATTGTACTGCTGGCCAAGCAAAAGGGTCTGGCCTGATGACGTCAGGGATAGGGGTGGTGGGATATCTAAGCGAGGCGAGGTCTGTTGCCAGGCTTAGGGTGTGATAGGATGGTGTGGGATTCTAATAGTAGGTATCCCCTGTAAATCTTAGGTCGGTGGCGATAACATCGACTTCTGCGCCGTTACCAAAGCTTTCGGGTTGAAGATCCTGTTCTAGAATCCTCCAAAATTCTTCTTCGGTGACTGCCGGCTCTGGCCAGTCGTTGGGGTCTTTCTCACTCTCTGTGCTCGCTCTAGCTAGCGAGTTCTCCCTGGACTCCTCTTTAACTACTACGGGTTCTGCTACTGCTACTGGTGGTGCATCTACTGGTTCCCAGGGGTTCTGTGGGTTAACCCAAGAGGTGTAGGCTGCGAAGGGGAGAAGAGATCGGTGAAAAGAAATAGGCACTAGATAGCTTTGTCTTTAGCGTATCCTAGTAGCCTCAAAGAACGCGCTCACTTGCTGGAGTCGACAGGTGACGAAGTGGGAGACTAGACGCGTTCGCTGTCTTGTGATAGTGAAAGGGTGAAAGGTTATAGACAGTCTAGTTCTAGTGTTGTGACTACAAGTTCTTTGCAGGCAATCACTATCCTAAACGTCGAGTGGAGAGTTTACTATCTTAGGGGTACTTTGTAGGCAGGAGACAAGAGAACTAGACTGGAGACTGAGCTCCATCCAGTCTCTCTTTATATATTATTCTATGTGTAGATACATGTTGTGTACCAATCTAGATACGTATCTACATAAGTCCATCCCCTAGGCCCAACATGATCGACATGAGGAGTCGGCCTGTAACGGAGATTAATACATACATGAGGTTACCAGCCATTGATCTGCTGTGGGTGGGTAGAATGGAAGATGTCAACGGTAATTAAACATAAGGGATCACATCACAGTGATGGGGTGACTGATGTGAGGTCTGTGATGATCACGAGATATTAAATACGTGTTGTGATCTGTGGGGTGAAGTGAAGAGGTGAAAGTGAATGCCCACAGATCTAGGAGGGCCCGTAGATCCCCTGTGTCTAGCACAGTGTCTAGGTCAGGTTTTCCCTTGATAAGATAAAAAAGTGTCCATATCGTGAGTTTAAAGGATGAAAAATATATAGCTGTAACACTACCCTTGATCTCCAATCTCCTGGACAAATTCAAAGGAGCCCATGTTTTTAACAAGTTCAACATGCGCTAGGGATACAACAACGTGCATATAAAGGATGGACACCAGTGAAAAGGTGCTTTTCTTACTTACAAAGGACTCTTTAAATCCATGGTTATGTTCTTTGATATGACTAACTCCCTCACAACATTCCAACAATTCATAAATGACTCCTTCCATGATATGATTGTGGAAGGATGGTTAGTAATTTACATGGACAATCTACTAATCTTCTCCCCCGATGATGAAACTCACACCGAATGCACGCACTGTGTCCTTTAATGGATGATGGAACTTGATCTTCATCTCAAACTGGAGAAATGCCAATTTGCCACTTCCAAAGTTGAATATCTTGGTATGATTGTCAAAGAAGGGCAACTTGCCATGGACCCCGTCAAACTTGACGGAATCACCAAGTGGTCTATGCCACAGAAAGTCAAAGATGTCTGCTTCTTCCTCGGATTCACAAATTTTTATAGATGCTTTATCCCTAGATATTCAAACATCGCCCGACCTCTCATCAACCTCACAAAGAAGATCATGCCCTAGTCTTGGTCGGCCGCATAGCAAATTGCCTTCGAACAACTCAAAGAGTTGTTCCTACATAAGCCTGTTCTTTTCATGCCTGATATCTCTCGCTCTTTTGCCATGGCCACCGATGCATCTAAATACGTGTCCGGAGGCATCCTTTTACAAACTGACACTAACGGGGATTGGCACCCCTGTTCATACTTATCACAATCATTCTCCTCTTCAGAATGCAACTATGACATCCATGACTGGGAGCTCTTGGCTGTTATCCATGGTTTCAAAGCCTGGAGGCAATACCTCCATGGCTCTCCCTTCCCCATCACCATCTTCTCTGACCACAAGAATTTAACTTACTTCTGCTGCCCTCAAGACCTCAACCGATGTCAAGCCCACTGGCTCCTTGACCTTGCTGACTATGACTATTCCATCACCCATGTCCCTGGTATCCACCTCACTGGACCTGACACCTTATCTCACCAGCCTGACCTTCTTCCTCATGCTGACTCAGATAATACCAGAGTCACCCTCCTCCCCGACACCCTCTTTGTCCACCTCATCAACTCCACCCTCTCTAATCACATTGCCTCCACCTCTGCCTCAGATGACCTCATTCTCCACAAACTTCAGGAGATCGACAGTTCTCTTTCCTCAGCCTTTTGCTCTTGCCTCTCTGACTGGCAATATGCCGACAGCATTCTCCAGTACCAGGGCCACGTTTATGTTCCTTCCAACCATGACCTTCGCCATGCTGTTGTCCAGTGCTCCCATGACCACAACTCCGCCGGTCACCCCGGTTATCTTAAAACCTGCCAACTTGTTGTGGGTAAATTCTGGTGGCCCAGTCTCGCTATATTCATTCAATCCTATGTTGACGGATGTGCTGTCTGCCAACACAACAAGGCAAACACCCATCCTACCATTCCCCCCCTCATCCCTATTGCCTCCTTCTGCTCCCACCTGTTCCAACAGGTCTCCTGTGATCTGATCACTGATCTCCCGCTGTCCAGGGGATTCGACTTGTTATTGGTCGTGATGGACCACGGCCTTACTAAGGGGGTAATTCTTTGCCCAACTAAGAAATCTATCATCACCGAGGGTGTAGCCACACTCTTTTTCCACAAAGTCTATCTCCACTTTGGCCTCTATGACAAAATCATCTCTGATTGAGGACTGCAGTTCACCTCCACCTTTGCCAAAGAACTTGGTCACCTCCTGAACTATGATCTCTCCCTCTCCACTGCTTATCATCCACAGACCGATGGCAAAACAGAACATGTTAACCAAGAAGTCGAAACTTATCTCCACATCTACTGCAGAGACCATCTTTCTACTTGGTCCGATCACATTTCCCATGCCGAATTTATGCACAATCACTGCCCCCACTCTGTCACTGGCAAATCTTTGTTTTACCTCATGATGGGATATGAACCCCGTGCCCTTCCCTCGGTGATTGCTGACACCAACATCCCAGCCATTGAATCCCGTTTCAAAGAGTTAACCACTCTGCGAGAAGAAGCCCTTGTATCCCATGAACTTGTGCATCAAGTTATGGCATCCAGATCTAAGTCGAAATTTGTGCCCTTCAAGAAGGGGCAATGAGTTTGGCTAGAAGCCAGAAATCTAAAAAGGTCCATTCAAGATCCGAAGTTTGCTGCAAAATACAAAGGTCTCTTCATTATCTCCGATGTCATCTCCTCCATCTCTTATTGCCTCCGACTCCCACGAATGTGGAAAATCCACAACATGTTCCATGCTTCATTGTTATTACCCTATCGCAAAAATGACATCCATGGCCCGAACTTCCCCACACCGCCTCCAGATCTTGTCGAAGGACAAGAAGAATATGAAATAGAATGAATCATATGGCATTGAGGTATGCCATCGGCCTGTCAATACCTGATCCAATGGAAAGGGTACTCTATAGAGGAAGAATCATGGGAACCCGAGTGGAACCTAAAACATTCGCCAGAGTTACTTGATGATTATAAAAGACGTCACCCTCATGCCTTCTCTTTCTCATCTGCCCGCCCACCACGCCACAAATAAACCCACTCCATCTCCTTCTAATGGCCATCGAATTTACCCATGTCAACATCCCTGCTGCTGCACCCTCCATGAACCCCAACACTGTCCACCTTCCCACTACTGACCCCAAATGGGTCTCTCCTACTCGCTCTGCCGCCCCTCAACCTGTCAACTTCACCGCTCTTGTTGGTGATGTTCCCCAGTCTCATGTCTCCCCCATCTCAGGCAGGATCCAATCCTCACCAATGTTTACACCTCCACCCTATCAGGAACCATCTCCCAGACCCCCATCATTCCTAGGGGTTCACCGTCCACAACTCATCCACATGCCCAGCTTGAACTTGTTACGCATGGCTGTGGGTAGGGTCATGCATAAACCTACTAACGCCTAGTAGGGTTGAGGAAATCGGTCGTTCGTGTATACGACAACACTAGGACCAGCTGTGGGGGTGCTGGGTTGAGAGTACCATCTAGAGTTTTGACGGGTCGAAGGTGGTAACTGTTGTCTAGCTTGACAGACGGGTCAAAGGTTCAAGGTAGACACACGAAGGTGGGCTAGCCATAGTGTGAAGCGCTCACTTAATGGTAGAGCAGAGATACGAGGAGTAAAGTCAATGAATTGCTAGCACTAACTAGGCGACTAGCCGTAGGTAGAACTAAGCTAAGGAGAAACACGAAGGACCCTGTTGAAGGGTTTATATAGCGAAGTAAAGGCGTGACAGTTATGTGTCACAGTAGTTAAGGGCCGGCGTGGGAAGCGGCATTAGAAATAGAGAACCAATGGCAAAACCATGCATGAGAAAGGGACGTTAAGGGCTGGCACATGTGGCGTGAGAAGATCAGAAGAGAAAGAGTACCTGCATGGTGGAGGAATAAGCACACTTATGAGATGTGTGGAATGTCATAGAATGACATGGAAGGAATGAGGTTAAGCATGAGAAATGGAGAGTATTAGTCTGAAAGAGAAAGTAAAGAAAAAGCGTTCGTCCTGCAAGCGAATCGTAACATTACCCCTTTAGTAACCCAAAGCTACAGCAAGGATTCCTTACAAGTCCTGCAAAGCAGGTCCCGGGGAGCCAGTGATGTTGGCATAGCCGGCATCGTCTAGTTCATCTCCATCCTCATAGGGAGAAGGGGCGCAAGGTGAGGATGGCGCGGGGTGGTAAGATTGTTGGGAGGAGGAGGAAGACTGACGAGAGATGTGGCGAGGAGTGGCTTGACGGACGATTTGTCCGTTGTGGAACGCGGCTTGGGGGCAGTGAGGGGTAGATGCAGATGAGGACTGAGTGTTACGCGTGGCCCTTGGGTATGGTCGCGCGTAGACCTACGAGGCCTAGGGTCGAGGGAAAATAACTAAGACAGTTGAAAATATCTGTCTAGGTAACGGCCGTGGGGTTGCCGGTCTGAGTCTGCCAAGCGATGTGCGAGGTAGTCGAGGGTATCCTACACCACACAGGCAGTAGGGTCAAGGGTTCAAGGTGAGACACACTTTAGACGCGAGGAGCGTCGATGTGTGAAGCGTTCACTCAAGTGTAGAACGAAGACACAAGGGTAGATTTCTAGAGCTAACTAGGCACAAGCCGTAGGTAGAACTAGGTTAAGGAAAAAGAGAACGGGCGCCCTGTTGAAGGGTTTATATAGTGAAGAGGGAGGTGTGACGGTAACGCGTCACTAGGCTAAGGGCCGGCGTGGTAAACGGCGTAAGAAGATCAGAAACCAATAGCAAAACCACGCGTAAGAAAGAGACATAAGGGCCGGCGCATACGGCGTGAGAAGAGCGGAAGGAAGGGAGTACCTGCGCGGTGAAGGATAAGCACGCTTACGAGGGATATGGAATGTCGTAGAACGACATGGAAAGTAGCCAGTTAAGCGTGAGAAAAGAAACAAGTGTCAGTCTGTAATGTGAAGCAAGGAAAAAGAATAGACCCTGCAGCGAATCGTAACACTGAGCATGGGGAGAGGTGAGGTGAGAGGTGAGGGGATGAGAGGATCCTGGGCAATGAGCAAGAGAATGACCAGGTGCTTGTCAGTGGCATCTGGTACAGACGTATTGTCTGCAGGATAATTGAGTGTGCCCAAGACAGTGGCACTGGAAGCATCGTTGATTGAAACGAGGGTGGCCAGAATAGACACGATCTCTGCCATTTTGACCAGTCCACCAGTTGTTGAGGGTTTGCCGATGGATAGGCGATCCATCTCTCAAGACTTCGTTTCCAAGTCCTCGACCAGCGGCAGCTAGATCTCGGAAATGGTTATCGACATCGAGGAGGAAGGTGTCATAACCCATCTGGAAGGCATGAGAGTACAACTGGTATCGTGCATGGTAGATGAAGTCCTGCATGGTCCTGCCGAGGGTTGTGTGAGGGAATACCGGGCCTGAGCCAGAGATGAAGGTGGCAATGTGATTGATCTGCATCGCGGTTTCGAACCAGGTAAAGATGGGCGAGCCATCGGTAGAGTAAACGCTAATAGGGACACGAAGACGATCATCAGACATGAGCAAGTGAAAATGAACTTAATCCTCATCAGTGAACTGCTCTTCTCTGAGTCAGTTGGTGTGGCGATGAGCCGAGACATCTAAGAGGACCTGGGAGTCCCATCCCAAGTGGGCGATAAGAGAGTCAGAGCTTGGCGCGCGGACAAGCTGGGGGCGGTGTACTCCTAGGAACGAAGGTGGTCCGGGAGAAGGTTCCCAATGGAGCAGAGGTGTAAACGGCGGCGAGGATTGGATCCTGCCAGAGACGGGGGAGACGTGGGATTGGGGAACATCGCCAACAAGAGTGGTGAATGTTATGATTCACTTGCAGGATGAACACTTTTTCTCTACTTTCTCTTTCAGACTAATACTTTCCATTTCCACACTTAACCCCATTCCTTCTATGTCGTTCTACGACATTCCATACATCTCGTAAGCATGCTTATCCTCCACTGTGCAGGTACTCTTTCTCTTCTGATCTTCTCACGCCAAATGCGCCAGCCCTTAACGTCTCTTTCTCTCATGCGTGGTTTTGCCATTGGCTCTCCATTTCTAATGCCACTTCCCACGCTGGCCCTTAACCACTGTGACACATAACTGTCACGCCTTTACTTCGCTACATAAACCCTCCAACAGGGCTCTTTGCTTTTCTTCTTAGCTTAGTTCTACCTACAGCTTGTCGCCTAGTTAGTGCTAGCAAATCTATCATCTCTGCTCCTTGCATCTTTGCTCTACCATTAAGTGAGCACTTCACACCACGGCTCACCCACCTTCGTGTGTCTTTACCTCGAACCTTTGACCTGCTAGTCAAGCTAGGCAGTGGTTTACTCTCGACCCGTCAACACCTTAGACGGTACCTCAGACCCAGCATCCCCACGGCTGGCCTTAGTGTCATCGTAGACATGAACGACCGACTCCCTCGACCCTACTAGGTGTTAGTAGGTCTACGTGCGACCATACCCACGGCCATGCATAACAGCGAAGTTAACAGGTTGTGGGGCGGCGGGGCGAGTAGGAGAGACCCCCTCAGGGTCGGTAGAGGGAAGACAGACTGTGCTAGGGTTGGTGGAGGGTGCGGCGGCAGGGGTGTCGACATTGGTGAATTCAATAGCCATGAGGAGGAGATGGAGAGGGTTTATTTGCGGCATGGTGGGCGAACGGATGCAAGAGAGAAAGCATGGGGGTGACGTCTTTTATAATCTTCTAGTAACTCTGATGAGTGTTTCAGGTTCCACTCGGGTTCCCAGGAGTCTTCTTCGGCGGAGTACCCTTTCCATCGGATCAGGTATTAGTGGGCCAATGGCATACCTCAATGCCATATGATTCGTTCGATTTCATATTCTTCTTGTCCTTCAACAAGATCCGGAGGTGGTGTAGGGAAGTTCGGGCTGTGTACATTGTTTTCACGATAGGGCGATAACAGAGAAGCATGGAACGTGTTGTGAATTTTCCACATTCGTGGGAGTTGGAGGCGATAGGAGACAGGGGAGATGACGTTGGAGATAATGAAGGGGCCTTCGTGTTTTGTGGCAAACTTCGGATCTTGGATGGACCTTTTAAGATTCCTGGCCTCGAGCCAAACTCACTGCCCTTTCTTGAAAGGTACGAATTTTGACTTAGACTGGGATGCCATGACTTGTCGCGCAAGTTCATGGGATGCAAGGGCTTTGTCTCGTAGGGCAGTCAGTTCTTTGAGGCGTGTTTCCACTGCCGGAATGTTGGTTTTGGCGATCACTGAGGGAAGGGCGTGGGGTTCGTATCCCATCATGAGGTAAAACGGGGATTTGCCAGTGATGGAGTGAGGGTGGTGATTGTGTGTGAATTCGGCATGGGAGATATGATCGGACCAAGTAGAGGGGTAATCCCCGCAGTAGATGCGGAGGTAAGTTTCGACTTCCTGATTGACATGTTCGGTTTCTCTGTCCATTTGGGGATGGTAAGCTGTGGAGAGGGAGAGGTCGTAGTTTAGAAGTCGCCCGAGTTCTTTGGCGAAGGCAGAGGTAAATTGTGGACTGTGATCTGAGATAATCTTCTCGTAGAGTCCGAAGTGGAGGTAGACTTTGTGAAAAAAGAGAGCGGCTACGCCTTCTGCGGTGATGGTCTTCTTCATAGGGCAAAGAATTACCCCCTTAGTAAGGCCGTGGTCCACCACAACCAATAAGGAGTCAAAACCCCTGGAGAGGGGGTGATCGGTGATCAGATCACACGAGATCTGCTGAAAAGGGTGGGAGCAAGAGGACAGGATGGGGACAAGTGGGGGAGCCGTAGGGTGAGTGTTCACCTTGTTGCGCTGGCACACAGCACAGCCATCAATGTAAGAGCAGACAAAGGAAGCGAGGCCCGGCCACCAGAACTCGGAGGCGACGAGCTGGCAGGTTTTAAGGTAGCCAGGGTGACCAGCAGAGTTATGGTCATGGGAGCGTTGGACGACAGCGCAATGAAGGTCACGGTCGGGAGTGATGTAGACACGTCCCTGGTACTGGAGGACCCCGTCGGAGTATTGCCAGTCGGCGAGTCAGGAGCGGAAGGCAGGGGGTAAGGAGCTGTCGATCTCCTGTAATTTATGGAGAACGAGGTCATCGGAGGCAGAGGCAGAGGCAATGTGGTTCACGAGGGCGGAGTCGATGAGACAGACAAAGAGGGCATCAGGGAGAAGGGTGACACCGATATTATCTGAGTTGGTGCAAGGGAGGAGGTCCGGGCGACAGGAGAGGGCATCCGGCCCGGCGAGCTGAGTACCAGGGACGTGGGTGATCAAGTAGTCGTAGTCAGCAAGGTCAAGGAGCCAACAGGCTTGACAACGGTTGAGGTCTTGGGGGCGACGGAAATATGTAAGGTTCTTGTGGTCGGAAAAGACTGTAATGGGGAAGGGAGAGCCATGGAGATATTGTCTCCAGGCTTTGAAACTGCAGATAACGGCCAAAAGCTCCCGGTCGTGGATGTTGTAGTTGCGCTCTGAGGAAGAAAACGATTGGGATAAATAAGAACAGGGGTGCCAGTCCCCGTTTGCATCGGTTTGTAATAAAATACCTCCCGACACATATTTAGAAGCGTTGGTGGCCATGGCAAAAGGGCGAGAGATGTTGGGCATAAAAAGGACAGGCTTATGGAGGAACAACGCTTTGAGTTGCTCAAACGTGGCTTGTTGCGAGTTGGCCCAAGTCCAAGGCATAGTTTTCTTAGTGAGGTCAATGAGGGGGCGAGCAATGTTGGAATAACCGGGGATAAATCGTCTATAGAAATTAGCAAACCCCAAGAAGGAGTGAATGTCTTTGACTTTTTGTGGTGTCGGCCACTTGGCAATCCCATCTAGTTTGATGGGGTCTATGGCAAGTTGTCCTTCCTTGACAATCATCCCGAGATATTCGACTTCGGGGGTGGCGAGTTGGCACTTCTCCAGTTTGAGGTGGAGGTCGAGTTCTGTCATTCATTGAAGGACATGGCGAGTGTGTTCTGTGTGAGTGGTATCGTCTGGGGAAAAGATAAGGAGATCATCCATGTAGATTACTAACCATCCCTCTGCAATCATGTCGCGGAAGGAGTCGTCCATAAATCATTGGAATGTCGCAGGTGAGTTAGTCATACTGAAGAACATTACCATAGGTTCGAAGAGCCCCTTGTGAGTGAGGAAGGCACCTTTCCATTGATGTCCATCTTTTATACGTACGTTGTTATATCCCCATCATACATCAAACTTGGTGAATACGTGGGTGCCCTTGAGTTTATCAAGGAGGTCGGAGATCAGAGGTAGCGGGTAGGCGTCACGGACGGTATGTTCATTGAGGTACCAATAGTCTTGACAGAGGCGGAGTTTGCCATCTTTCTTTTTGACAAAGAAGAATGGCGACGCTTGAGGGAAGTTCGAAGGATGGATCTTGCCAGCGGCAAGGTTTTCGTCAAGGAAGTCTTCAGTGGCTTTCTTTGACGTTGATCTCGTGGTCATAGGGTCTAGAAGGGGGGAGGGAGTCGGCAGATTCTTTGGTGAAGACTGAGGTGAAGTCTTTGTATTTGTCGGGGAGTGTCACTTTTGGCTTCGCCTTTTTGACAGCAGCTGCAAGTTCCATGGCAGTGGTGAGCTTGGCAACAAGCTTCAGATGTGTCTGGTGGTATCAAGACCCTGCCCTGAGGATCCGTTGGCAAGAGTTGTGGTGAAGGGTGAAGCGGACGTAGAGGTTCCCATCTGGCATATCCAGGAACGTAGAGAGGGTATGGTCGGGAACAGTTTCAACCATGACATAGCGGGGTGGTTTCGAAGGGGGGGCTCGTGGTTGGGCGTTGTCGTGTCGTTTGAGGTCAGCGACATGGATATGATAGAGGGAGGCTGACTCGTCCACGGTTTCTGGGATGCTGATCGTTTGTGATGACCAATCGACAGAGGGGTTCGTGGAGCGTAACCAAGGCATTCTGAGAATCACATTCTCAGACCCGCAATGCATAACATGGAAGTGTATATGTTGGGCAATGCCGTCGATATTAGTAAAAAGAGAGGTGGTGTAGTGAATGGCTCCCTTGGCATTGGGAGTTTGATCGACATTGTTGACGGGAATGGGTATCAGTAGTTTATCGAGGGGAAGTTGGTGCTTTCGGGCAAAGTCCCAGTCAAGGCAATTGATGTCTGCGCCACTATCGATGAGGGCGTGGGTGTCGATGGTTTTCATGGTGTGTGAGGGGTCAATGAGTTGCAGAGGTATTCTCATTGATTTCTTGGATGTGGATACAAGTACAGGTGCACACGTAACAGGAGGAACTACTGACATTGAGGCAGTGTTCCGTTTTAAAAATCCGGGAAGGAAAAAACAACGTGAGACACCATTGGTTCTTCATCATCGTCTTCATCGTCTATCTCTTGTAGCCGAGGGACTTCTCCTTCGTCCTCGACCTCTTCTTCTTTAACCCTCCTAACAGCCTTCTTCAGCCTTGGGGTGTTTGAAGTAAAGATAGGGCATGTTGCAGCTCGATGTCCTTTCTGACAGCAGCAGAAGCATCTACCCTCCTTTCGACATTGTTCTCATTCAGCGGGGGTGAGTTGTTGGACATGAATGGTGTCAACGTCCATGGCGTTGGGATCTTTGGTTGGGGTGGGGGCGGTGTACTGGTGGTATGTGTGACGGGTGGGGGTCTTATGATGAGTGGCGATTTCTCGAGCATGCTCCATGTGGGTTTGGAAGGTGACAGCCTTCTTTAACCAGGCGTCAATGGTGATGGGGACCATCTCCATAGCGAGAATGCGACACATGAGGGTGTCAGGGATGGTGGCTGAGTAGTAGCTGATCAGGACATTGTCATCGGTGATGCTGGCGATGGCGCAGTGGTTTTGAAACTGAGCGTTGTACTCAGTGAGCGAAGGGGAGTACCCGCCATTCTTGGTGGCGATCATGTGAGTGGTGGTGAGCCAGGCAATCGCATTGCCAGTAGTATCGTAGTGTTTGAATGCCAAGATAAAGGCGTCTCAGAAGTTGGACCATGACCCCATGGAGATCGAGCCATCAGCTGCGATCTTTGAGGATCAGAAGGTGTTTGCCCATGTGAGTGCTGGGCCTCGAGTCATATAGGAGAGCGCAAAGGCAATACACTTTGGGTCGGAGTTATATACATCTGCATTGACGTTGAGATAGAAGGGGATGGAGTCAAACCATTGCTTGGCTGTCTTATAGTCACCATTGTACTTTTCTGGGGTACCGATGCGAAGTTCGAGAGGTTTGGTGGTCATAGTGGGTGATGGGGGATGAGGAATTGGTGGAAAGATATGGCCGGTTTGGTGTCTGGGTGTTGGTGACAGGGGAGTCTGTTACAGCTATATATTTTTCTTTCACCATTCTTTCACCATTACTTTGCGCATATGGACGCCTCTCTTATCTTATCAAGGGAAAACCCGACCTAGACACTGTGCCAGACACAGGGGATCTACGGGCCCTTCTAGATCAATGGGCTTCATCTTTAACTCTTCACTTTCGCCCCATTGATCACACACGTATTTAATAACATCGTGATCATCACAGACCTTCCATCAGTCACCTCATCACTGTGATGTGATCCCTTATCTTTAATCACCATTGACACCTTCCATTCTACCACCCGCAGCAGATCAATGGCTGGATACCTCATGTACTTATTAATCTCCGTTACAGGCCGACTCCTCATGTCGATCATGTTGGGCCTAGGGGATGGACTTATGTAGAT
>JBBPTX010000720.1:0-17308 GCA_038094595.1 Pulveroboletus aff. annulatus | reverse complement strand
TGTATGGATATGGGAGTGCCCCCCATGGACAGCATGCAACGGGCGCGAATGCAGAAACTCAAAGGGCCTTCCTCTCCAAATATACGTCTCAGGAACTCGTTCAAATAAACAAAGTATGCAGGTTCCTTCATGGTCTTTCCAGCTGGGTGATCCTCGCAGAAGGCAAGATGGTAGGATCCCTCGATGTCTGTAAGTTGATACTCTCTAGATTATCGATATGTCGACTCGACCATCTCGTCTTGACAGATGATTTTGATGGATTGTATCTCTTTGCTGGCCCTCATACCATTCTGCGCTGCATCGAGGAGGAATGTTCGGATCCGCTGTCCCTTGGCTACCTGGGCGACTATGGCCCATATGATGATTTGCTTCTTCCCTCTGTTGAACACATCCTCTCAGCGTAGTGTTACTATACCTCTTGCGTTCGTAGGGCCGATCCTGGATGATGTATGTGGTACCGATGACACTTGTGAGTCTGTCCCATGTCTCTGTCCACGCAAATTTCATACAACAACAGGTCGTGCGTGTGGCCGGAACGGTCGGATGTTTCTTCTCCCTGACACGCCATGCACACCCGATTTGTACAACGAAAAGAGTGCAGTCGTTTCACTCACCTTTAAAGACATCAGTTCACACATTATTTAGACTGGGCACGCCTGAAAGGCCACCTAGGAGTCCTTTCTGAGATATTCCTCAAGCTCTAGCCGAGCACTTAAATAAAGTCGTGGTTCATGAGTCATGTTCGAGCTCCGCTTCCAGATTAATAATCAATTGTGCTTGTGGCTTGTCGTCTCTCACATCTGCTACTACCCATCTGCGACGACCTAGTAAGCAACGTCGATTGCCCACTTGGCATCAGAAAAACAACTATTTTGGAAACATGCCTGGTCGTACCATGTCGAAAAGTGGTCCGGGTCCAGGTCCCTCTGGTTCTCCAATCCTTATTATCGGAATAGGTTGAAGCTCTGGTTTCCGTCATATGAACCTTTATCTGACTATTAGCACCCAAGATCAGATCCTTTCTGCGCTCGAAGGTTTACCGCTCGATACGCTGAAAGTCAGTCAAGCGATTCAAGTCCCATATACGTCTACTAAATTTATTTCAACAGGTGATCGAACCCCTCACGCCCCTTCACTTCACGGACCTCCTGGACGCACTTGCGAATGGTCATAAACGATCTAACACAAAGTAAGTTAATCTGGAATGGAAGAAACATGAACCAGCCGTTAAGTGTTCAAAGGTTAATCTATCTCGAGGAGGATCAGAAGTTACTTGCTGTGAAGCCGTCTTACGTGCAAGAATCTTTTGTCACGTCACTTGGTCGCATCATCTCTACCTTCACTGATGGCTTCGGTCACGAGAAGCCTTTCTTCAGGTTCAACTGCAACCGCAATAAGCCACTTTTCCACCTAAACATGATGAGCCTTGGGGGGCGACAATTCCGCAGTATCAACTCGTTATTGAGAACAACACTAGCTGCGCGACTGGTCTTCCTCTAATCCCCAAATGGGTTGGGGATGTGAGCTTCATCGTCTCTCCTTCTGACTCCCGCACGCATCTCAATCAGGTCGTCGAATCCCGACCGGAGATTGATCTCGTTTTCATGATCGTGATTGAGGAGTCTCCCGCGTGGACGCCCCCAAGCAGTGATGATACCCGTCTGCAAGGATTGCGCTCTGGACCTTTCCGTTTATTCCCTGATTTCATCCCACGCCTCCCTCCTGACAGCTTGAGTCCTGTCATTGTCGAGGAGTTCACCTGGATTTCAATCACTCGGGTCTCATTCGAACTATATCTCCGCCGCCCAGATGGTTCCCTTCTGGTCAAAACTGACCTTCAAGACGATTACTCGGCGCATGGAGTATGTACACCCCGTGGCATCCAGCTACCATCTGACATATTTATAGACGCTCTATCCTGTGCAAGACATGGAAAAGGTCGACGCATTGCTTGGCGATGCATCTGATCTCCTCAGACAGTCACTCGTTGCCGAGATGGAGGAAGGCCAATGTGACGCACTATTGGTTGAAAGTGTACGTCAATCCCAAGCAAGGTTGAACATTCCTTGGCGTTCTGTCATGCTGTCCTTCCGAACGGCTGTACTTGCGGCAGCACACGAGCGTTACTGCAACTGGCATATGTTGGGCTAGTTCAGGCAAGCGCCCCAACCCTCGATGGGCAATGTCACGTACCCAGTTCTGTCTCGTATTTTCGGCCCCGCCCCATGTCTTGTTGCTTTGTCCTTTATATGCTGCTCCTGGAGCCTTTCAGGGCTCAGGCTAGTGGAGAAGTGATTTTCAGATTTGTACTTCGCACGTGATGGGTCAACGGCCGTGGGACATTGTTGACTTACATGAAAGCTACTTCGTAATTGCTCTTCGCCTTGCTTGTATCCCTCATAGCCTCGATTGTAACACCTTCTCTTGTGTCCTTCGTCGTCAGTAACACGAGTAAGTTCTTTGTTCAGGATTGTACAGAGTCGTCGCCAAAGATCTTCCCCAGTCCTGATCAAAAAACAAAAGGATGAATTAACCCGGCTCCATGCATGCACATCGTCATGACATCATACAACACGTGGGCATCGATTCCTAAACGTTTGCCCTCGGCATGCTAGTATCCTGTTTATCACCCATCGTGCCGCACAGCGGAACTGGTCTGATCGAGGAGAGATCAAGGTAGTGTTCCATAACTGTGACTCGGATCAGTGCTTGAAACGGAAAACCACATACATGTACAGGCGGACAAAATTTCCCGCTCCCAGGGCGGAGAGCACAAGACATAAAAATCAAATTCGAATGCAAGGGTATCCAAGTTCCATGTATGATCATCGTCAAGATCTCATCACACCCCAACTTCCCACCACCCAAACACCATCCACATCACAAACATTCGTTTCGTGTGTCGTTCATGACAACTCGTCTGTCGGTTTCGTTTTTGACATCTCAACCTCTCCCAAAGACACGGGAGGATCTATCGCGTGTAAATTCGATACAAAATATCATTATTCATTTACCTTAGTTTGTTCGCAGCATGTGCACCCGACGCGGCGAGCAGATTGGCGAAACCCAAATGGGCCGTTGGCGGGTATTTGCACTCGAGACGAAATGTGAGCGCAGCTGGTTCCCCAATGGTGTTCACCACTCGGTTAGCACTCCCTCCGCTTCCCTCCGCATCTCGATTCTAATATCCTTGATATCCTTTGTGCGGTATATAGATTTTCTTGAACAATTCTAGCAGCGTCATCAAGATACCACTCTCATGGAAACAACTGTGGCAATATGTTTTGGCCAGATGCGAAAGGGCGATCCAGATCTCAAGTGGGGCGCCAGAGACGCACTGTCGGTGTCAGCATACGTCCTGGGTTGTTCTGTCCTCTCGGAAAGAGATCTCATTCGTTTGTCGACCAGGTGTACGCATTCATGCAGACCAGACCAAGTAGGCAAAGCATGCGATACCTCACCTCTCACGTCGATGCGTTTCTGTGCTTGCCAAGGCTACTCGATGAGAACGCAAATACGTACTGCCCACTATGACCAACACTTCCGGCTCGGATTTGGGATGGAAAGGTGTAAGCGCTACCCTCACTTCTCGTACACCGCATTACTAATGTATAATGTGAACAGGTTAACGTTGATGCATGCGAGCTGATCTCGACTGTGACTTGCTCCTTCCACCGATCCAATTCGAATGTTCGCGGGCTGGCCTGTCAATATCAACACGGGGGATAAAGTCGAGGTCGAGGAAGAAGCCGATTGATTTGCGGACATCCTCCACCAATGGCATCATTCACACAAGTGGGACGTCTGTGTTATCATACAGGGCAGAGTGGATGGGATATCTACTTGCCAGAAACGCATCGTGGCGTGTACATTGTAGGTGGAGGGAATATGTTATCCTTGGCCCAGCAATATCGATCGCGTCTGTAACGGCGCCACATGCGATCGGGATGGTACAATCCCACAGAAAACATGTGCTTTATCATCGTGGTTGTTCGTGAAAAATTCCTACCAACGATCCAAAGTACCAAACTTTCAAGTGCAGCAGCCATCATGAAAGAATACCCAATGATAGAAGAATGCCCAGAAGTGAACAATGAATAAGCCTCGAGGTAATGATCGTTATCAACCCAGTAACACGTGGTCATCTGAAACTTGAATATGGCCACAGATCACCGTCTCCATGAGCTTGTTGGCCCTGCCTTACTGCAAAGTTTGCAACTTGCACGTTATCAAGCCTTGAGAAGCATCGGCAAGGATATCGTGGAAGTGGACGAGAACGATACGATCAGTCAGAAACCTACTCGCGAAGAAGAGCGGATCATGTCGTCAAACGCGTCTGTCGTGTCCACATTGGAAGACCTCTTTAGTTGGATGTGAGTGTCCTTCAGGTTGTTTGCTGACACGCCCCGATTCACTTTTGGGTAGACACAAGGACAAGACATCTAGGACAACCCAACTGTCGTTTGTCGAGTCGTGGCGATTCCATCGCGCAATGTACCGTGTCTGGATCATGTCAACTCTGTATGGATATGGGAGTGCCCCCCATGGACAGCATGCAACGGGCGCGAATGCAGAAACTCAAAGGGCCTTCCTCTCCAAATATACGTCTCAGGAACTCGTTCAAATAAACAAAGTATGCAGGTTCCTCCATGGTCTTGCCAGCTGGGTGATCTTCGCAGAAGGCAAGATGGTAGGATCCCTCGATGTCTGTAAGTTGATATTCTCTAGATTATCGATACATTGACTCGATCGTCTCGCCTTGACAGATGATTTTGATGGATTGTATCTCTTTGCTGGCCCTCATATCATTCTGCGCTGCATCGAGGAGAAATGTTCGGATCCGCTGCCCCTTGGCTACCTGGGCGACTACGGCCCATATGAGGATTTTCTTCTTCCGTCTGTTGAACACATCCTCTCTCAGCGTAATGTCACTATACCCCTTGCGTTCGTAGGGTCGATCCTGGATGATGTATGTGGTACCGATGACACTTGTGAGTCCGTCCCATGTCTCTCTCCATGCGAATTTCATACAACAACAGGTCGTGCGTGTGGCCGGAACGGTCGGATGTTTCTTCCCCCTGACACGCCATGCACACCTAATTTGTACAACGAAAAGAGTGCAGTCGTTTCACTCGCATTTAAATCATCAGTTCACACATCGCTTTAGACTGGGCACGCCTGAAAGGCCACCTAGGAGTTCTTTCTGAGATATTCCTCAAGCTCTCATCCAATCTGGTTGAAAGGCCGCTCTTCCAGAAACTGCGAGAAATTGATTACGATGTCTTGTTCCGTGAGCTTTTCGCGCACAAGGGTGAACCCTTTCAGGCCTGGACGAAAGAGGACTGGTACTGCCTTGATTGCATCCAGGATTTCTTTGTCAAGACTGTCTTTCGGTGGTGGCGTGAGCGCAAAGTACGAGGTAATGTTCTTGGTTACCGATCTGATTCTCATCTAACTTGAATGTTTTTACAAGCTGGCGAGGAGGTCCCAGAAGACTGCAGGTATGATCATTATAGTTGATGACCATCGCTACGCGCTAACAAGTGACTTCTAGACATGGTTACTACTGTAAAGATCAGTGCTTTGAGAGGGGACTTGATCACGCAAAACGTTTCAACGTAGGTGGTGTCTTACTCTATTCCGCTCCCCTTGCTAAACATATGTAGCACGCTTGTGCACCCATTGACGAAATCGCTTCGTTGGCTCATTATCACGGTCGTTGAGCGTAAGCTAGTTTCCGGAGTGTTTCGCATATCGGTTGCTTTATGAACGTGTATCAATGTTCTCGAGACAGATCGATGCGAGTCTCTTTCGCTTGAATATGTATGGTATTGTGTGGTCACCTGTCAGGGAGAACAGGATAAAGATCAAAATTTTGATAACGTCTCTTTCTTCCTCTCCACCATCACAGAAAATGTCTTGCGGGTCTTGCTGCTGCAAGTCTACGTCGATCGCCGCGGCGGATCCGACTTATGTCTACAAACTCGTCTCACACACCTCTCCCGTTCTCCCTTCCCTCGACGACTTTCCGGACGTGCTCCCCGTCTCGGAAGTTGACCGATCTTCGGGGTTTATCCACCTCTCGACATCATTCCAAATCCCCAACACCCTTCTCCACTTTTTCGCGTCAGACCCCCGCGTTTATGTGTTGCGCCTCCCGTATGCCCCGCTCGCCAAGCAGGGCTTGGTGAAGTGGGAGAGCCCGGAGGGAGATGTGTGTGGACAGAGGCCCTGCGAGGGATTGTTTCCGCATGTGTATAATGGGCTGAAGGTGGGAAAAGAGGAAGTGGAGAGTGTGTGGGTGTTGGAGAAGGGCGAGGGGTGGAAGGAGGTATTAATGAAGGACGAGGCATTCAAGGCGTGGTTGGTGTATTGAAGACGACGCCACGTGTACCATGCAGGAATAAGCGTTTGATGTAAAGGTGAGGATCAAGCCCATAAGAAAAGTGCGAACCATCTCCGTCGTTTGTACGAACATCTGAATAGAATGTACAGTACGGTGAAGTCAATCCCCGGATGTGAATCGAGGGGCTTACTCTCTTGTCCATGCACCGATCCAAACGTGAACAGCAATGAGAGAAAGACCTTTGATTTCACGCCTTTTTAACGTGTACTCGAGTGTAGGCACCGAAGCGCACAAGCACTTGAAACGGAGAGTTCTCCCGTAACATTTTGATATTGCAATGTGTGGGATCTGTCCCATTGATCAGGGTCCATGCTCCACGTCTGTGACGCGAGCATGTTCGCGTTCCCGCATCACATCCCTATCATCAAGCGTCCCACGAAACGCAATCGCATCGCGGGGATCAAACACTTCCTGAAATCCCCTCCTTTTTGCGATCCGAATGATGATCAACAATTGCGCGATGCCCTAGATTGCCAAGGAGTCATTTCATTGACCAATCTTCAACGCGCAGGCACACACCTGCACATGGCTGACTGATAAAAACACAAGATTGACGATATCCGAGTGAACGGCAAAGGAAACGATAAAGATGAGGCCCACGACCGAGTATGGTGCAGCGGATTCGATGATCATGAGCGCCGCAAGCTCGTAGGGACGGATGTTGTTGTGTTCCTTCCGCTTTTCAGACATGTTCTGCATTTGGTTTCGGAGGGAAGAGACGGCCGGCGACGAGGAAGGTGTATATGATGGTCAAGCCAACTTGGAGGCAGAGATAGGCAAGCTGGGAGTTGATGTTGTAAAAGACGGCACCACTGGATTCCACAAGCACGAGGATGGACATGGCTAGTAATGTCAATATTGACGCACTCAAAAGTTGGAATAGGGAAGATACGTACCGATCATGGCTACAAAGAGTATGGACATCGGTAAGACCACAGGTATTTTCCACTCCCAAATAATGAAGCAACGGTAGAGCTATTATGCAGAGATCAGAATGAGAGCCTTGCAACAGATCGAGAGATTACGAACCAATAGAGCTTGCATGAACCACTCCATGATGTAGTAACTACCGCGTGACTCCCGTCAAGATAGTACCCGCTAACAAAGACGTACAGTACCCACCAGACCAAGGACATCATGTTTATTTTATAGTTCATCTCGTCGAGAATCAACGCAGCTGGTCCACCAGGTGCATCCCGTAGATCGATTCATATCATCTCCGTAAACTTGGAGTTGCCCGCAAACCCGATTGTTGCGAGGACGAACGTGATCCAGACATAGCTGAGGAGCAGTATTCGATGTTAAATATGAACAGATTGGCCGTCATCATGGTTCCAGGACTTCTGAGCGAGCGCGAGCGCTGCCTGGATCGTGAGGAGAAAGAAGATGCCTTGTTTTGGGGTTGGCCGTTCTGATGTGAATGGGATGAAGTGGATATAATGGGGGCGGGTACTCATCGTATGACACTGCGCCGAGAAGCATCCCCGTGAGACGCGATCTTTCGAGCCATAGGTTAGTAGACGGAGTAGACTGAGACATGTCTTTGAAAGGGTCAAAACAGAAACTGCTTCCAGAAATGCAGAGGAGACGTCGGATGTATTTTGACTGTTTAACGACCCTTCCAACACGAGGCGTTTGAGAGATAGCGACTTCACGGAGAGCCTGGAAGGGGCGACATGCTGTAGATAATGCCGGAAGATTATCAAGTTTGGCGTCCACTGAGGACATGTTCGTGTTTCAGCTTTTCACTGTCCAATAAAGGCGTTGCAGCCAGAACTTTGTGGAAAATCATAGATGCGGCGGGTATACTGGACTTTTCTCTCCGTATCCAGATGAAGACATAAGCATGCGATTGGTGGTAATACTCTGGGATCGGAAAGAATGCGTTTTGGATTTCCCCCATTGGTGAAAGTGAACACGGGGACACTGCAAGTCTGGGGTCAGAAAACACTTACTATAACATTTGTTTACTTGCCGGTGCAACCCTTCTGACACGTGTCACCAGGTGTTTGAGAGATCGTGAACTCGTAGTTTTGCGTCAAACAGCACCAGACTGTCAGAGAGGTATAGCTTATACTTCCTGTGTAAGCCATTTAGCCATAAGTCGCGAACTCTTCTACACAGCCTACATGTCAGTGATCGAATATGCCAGTTGTATGTAGTACTTGCACCTGTAGCGTAGTACGCGCGACGTCGAATCATGGTGAACGTGACTGAGTGATATCGGCAGTTTCCGGCCAATCGGAGTTTCTGGCCTGGAAAACGGTTGCTTGAATTGGTTGGCAGGTAGATCTTGAACCTGACGCGACTTGAGTCAGCTCAAAACTTGCAGATCGGCTGTGGGCCCAAACTCTGTGTTTACTGGATTATTGTTACTTTGAAACAGGATCTGGCCGTGACGTTTCCTAGAATGGCTACCTTTCCATCATGTTCCTGTTGAATTATGTCAATCTGGGCCAGCGACTACTTACTACGAAACAAACTCAAAGAGAGCCCGTAGTATGATTGGCGGCAGGATGGTACAGTGGTTGGTAAATACTAACGGACACACGGGTGTTGACTCGATTCGTTCAAAGCCCAACAAAACGAAAGGAACTTGAAACAGTCCCCACGCGCTACCCGTCAACGCTGGCATCATCTAGTTGAACCCTATCTGCTTCATCCGAAGAATACCGAGCTGCCGTCTCTGTCGCATATGTGTACACGCCAGATTGTCTCAGGGTGACGACGCCAGTACTCGTATTGGCAATCCTGCGCCGCTCCAAGTCGCGAATCCAGTTAAGTGAACAAAGAAGCGGATTGCTCCGGGGTATGTGTCATGCGTATGTCTGCCGGGTACTACATCACGTCTTATCCCCCCAAGAAGACTAAGACGGTCCGACGTCCGCTCCAGACAACGTTTATCACCCATCGTGCCGCACAGCGGAACTGGTTTGATCGAGGAGAGATCAAGGTAGTGTTCCATGACTGTGACTCGGATCAGTGCTTGAAATGGAATACCACATATACATGTACAGGCGGACAAAATTGCTTTGCAAACATTGCCCCTTCTTCCAGCGACTACCTCCAGCAAACTGGGATTTGAGAGCCCCCAAGGCGAGGCGCAGAAGGCATAAAAATCAAATTCAAATGCAAGGGTATCCAAGTTCCATGTATGATCATCGTCAAGACCCCATCACACCCAACTTCCCACCACCCAAACACCATCCACATCACAAACATTCGTTTCGTGTGTCGCTTATCACAACTTGTCCGTCTGTTTCATTTTTGACACCTCAACTTCTCCCAAAGACATGGGAGGATCTGTCCCACGCTCCATGTCCGCAACGTCTGAAAACGACAGCGGGTCTGTGCGTTCGGGATCTCGCATGGGGTCCTTGCTATTCAGCGTACTGCTAAACGCGATCGACGTATGTGGGTGCATGGGCTGCGTTGAAGTACCGTAATGGAATCCCCGTCCCTTTGCGACGCGGATGATGATCCACAGTTGCGCGATGCCCTGTCAACACATCGACCAAGTCTTACGTCAAGTCATGGTTCGCCCGTTATACCCACGTACTGCACGCACCTGGACGTGGCTGATCGACAAAAACACGAGATTGGAGATGTCAGAGTGCAGGGCAAACGTAAAGATGAAGAGGATGCAGAGGACAGAGTAGAGTGCGGCGGATTCGATGACCATGATGGCGGCAATCTCGTAGGGACGAACGTGTTCCCGGCCGAGGGTATCCCGCATCTGTTTTCGGAGGAAAAAAAGACGGCCTGCGACGAGAAGAGTGTATATAATGGTCAAGCCGACTTGGAGGCAGAGATATGCGAGCTGGGAGTTAATGTTGTAAAAGATGGCACCGTTGGATTCCACGAGCACGAGAATCGACATGGCTGGTGTGCAGCATCGGTATTGGTGAGCTGGACAATGGACAAGGCAAGGGAACACACCGATCATGGCAGCAAAAAGCATCGACATTGGTATGACTATGCGTCTCTTCCATTCCCAAATGATGAAGCAGCGGTGAAGCTATCATGCGGGAATCAGGACAAAAGACAGGGAAAACACGGAGAGTACGAACCAACATGGCTTGCATCAACCATTCCATAAGGTAGTAACTACCGGACGAGTAGGGTCAAATTACCCGCCAGAAGAGGTGCACGATACATACCAAACCAAGGCCATCACGTTTATTTTGTAATTCAACTCGTCCAGAATCAATGCAGCGGGTCCACCGGGTGCATTGCGTAGGTCGATCCATATCATCTCCGTATATTTGGAGTTGCCTGCAAACCCAATCGTCGCGAGAGCAAACGTAATCCAGACGTAGCCGAGAAGCGTTTTCTGGTGATGAGCAGACGGGTTAGCATGAGGTCTCCAAGTCAGAGCGACCGTCGCCTGAATGGTGAGAAGAAAAAAGATGCCTAGTAGTTGTGAGAGCGGGTTCTAAATGAGACAGGGTGGGAGCGGAGGTAGTAAGTACTCGCCATATGAGACTGCAGCGAGCAACATGCCAGCGAGGCGCGATCTCTCGAGCCATAGATCCGTGTCGGGGGTATACGAAGACATGATTGTGATTCAATGTCGGCCTGCGAACAGTCGAACGAGAAGACCCGCGAGTGCACAGTTTAGGTGGAGAGGTCCCCCCTTGTTGTGGTGGTGGCATACTCGGAAACGCCTCTTGGCGTATATATGCTGCCATTTAGTGGAGCACGGCGCTGGCGGGCGGTACCGCACATGTAACACAGCGAATACTACAAGTGAGACGGAACCACTTGATAAGTAAAATACGGATCAACATGGATGTTCGTGTGATTTTGGGTGAAACGTGTGATCGTAATAATGTTGAAAACAGGGACGATTGTCACGCACCGTCGGAGAATCGGACGCATTGGCATGACAGTCTACAGATTCAGAAGCTGTTTTATGTGATTGAGAACCCCACGTGGCGGGCGCGTCAGGGAGTCAGGAGCTAATGGAGACTCACCTCAATAGGGCTTCTGGAAAACGACATTCTCACTAGGTCCCACGTCAAAGCTTGTCACAGTTGAGTCGTGTTTCATTTCTTGCAATCCACGGAGAAGAAATTGTGGAACGGACGCACAAAACCCGCACGTCTGAGCGGCTGCTCGGATGGCGACTATGCTACCAGCCAGCGAATGATCCGGAGACTGTATGGCCTGCCTCACCAGGACGATTGTGAAATAAAAGCCAAGCAGTTCGTCAAGAATAGCACGAGCAGCCCATTATTACAGTGAAATGGTCGCAATGAAGCTGCATACTTTCAATTTAAGAAACAAGACTGATTGATCATGTCACATGGAAGTTCGCAGGTTGAACCAACATGAAGTTTGCGGTGAAAGTGTTTCACGATCTGCTAGCTGAATCCAAAAATAGGAAATACCCTTGTCGGACGGGTCACATTCTTGAGATTTGGTCTCAATTGTACACGACAATGTCCGGCCTTGTAGTCTAGAGGTACGATACTTGCTTTGGGCGATATTCTGACTGCAAGTGGCCTGGGTTCGATTCCCAGCAAGGCCCTTTTTTTTGTCCCCTTCAAGTTGCTCCACATACCAAGCTCAACTTCTCCTAGGATTCGGACTGTCGCTTTTATTATATCGCATTTCCCGTTTTCAACCTGAAACTCTTCTGAATTTTGCCGCTGAACGGACCCCATTTGGATGCGTAGTCTGAGATGCCCGGTAAATACTAAAGGCGGACCTGCTACATAGCATGCCACTGTACTACACATGTGCCTCCCTGGTCTACCGATCACACACCTGGACCGCAGTGCACAACCTGATCTTAAAATTGCCAGTGAGGAGCGGATCGGGAAAAAAGGTCGCCGCACCCGAGTCATATCAAGAAGCCCAATTACCCATCCTTCACTAGGAACTAAAATGTCGTTCTCATGCCAGTACGAGTAGGTTTGAATCCGAGTCCAGGTGGTTGATACATGGTCTATGCCATTGTGTTGTGCTCGCCTGTTTGCATAGCATGCCCTGACGCTCGACTTTTCATAAAGAAAAGGCGGGCATGTACCTAATGATGCAGATCTGATGCGTTCAAGTTGCAGATCCCGGTCATCGGCATAGCGGATTCAGGGATATCCCTAGACGATCCGATCTGACCGGATCAAGAAGGACCTGCGAGCGCACATGTGCACGACTACACTGCGCAGGCGAGGTAGTGCTTGTCCATCGTAACTCGGATAAGATGGATGCAGGAGGCACTGGAAAGCACCAATCGGGGCAAGGCGGTGATGATCGTGACGTTGGTTTGTGCATCTACGCCACCATATAACCGCGATGGTCAGAACAGAATCACCGGTAGGCCTGAGCAAGCTCTCGGCGAGTCGCGGCATACGGATTGTCCACACGAGCTTGCTTCACCAACAGTCCAGCGCTCACGGTGGTGCGGCCCAGTACTAGTAATGAAGTTGAAGTGCCAGTGGTATGCGATGACGGCTAGTATTCGGCAGGAGATTCGATGTCCCAAGGTAATGATTGATCGATGTGAAAATGTGGTGGCCACCTGATCAAGCTCCATTAATATTCATAGAACTATATAAGCTCCTCTTTCGCTTCCACACCCGTCTTCCTCCTTATCGACGTCCATCATGCCCTCTGTCTTCACTCACACGTTCGATACCGCCGCCTACAAGGGCGAGGTTTCCTTCGACACTGGTATCTACCTGAACGGCCAGTTCGTTGATGGCTCTGATGCCACAACCATCAAGTGAGCCCATCCAAGGGGTCTCCCCTGTCTTTAATCACATATCACGATGTCCACAGCGTCGTCAACCCAAGTAAGCAAGCATAATCATGGATCAATTTCCCCTCTGATCAGCCACCTTCAAATCAGCGAATGGAAAGCTCACCACTACCGTTTCGGAAGCAACTGCCAAGGACGTCGACGTTGCCGTTGAAGCCGCTCAAAAAGCATTTGACACCGTCTGGGGCTTGAATGCGCCGGGTACCCAACGCAGCATCCTCCTCGGCAAGCTTGCCAGGCTGATGGAAGAACACGCGGATGAGCTTGCTGCTCTCGAGGCTCTCGACAACGGTGCGGCGAATGCATTGACCCTAGTAGTGCGCTAAGCCAGATGCACTTTGTAGGCAAGACATTCAGCTGGGCCAAGAATGCTGATGTCATTGGTTCCATCGATTGCATACGCTACTACGCTGGTTGGGCAGACAAGATCTCTGGCCAGGTGCAAGAGGTGCGTCTTTCATGGGTAGTTGCCTCTAGGGTGGGTGGAGCCCTCATTGCCACTGCAGACATCCGAAGCGAAGCTCACCTACACGCGCCACGAGCCCATCGGTGTTGTCGGCCAGATCATTCCCTGGAACTTTCCTCGTGAGCTTGCTTGTTCTGACGTCGGGCGTCTTACCTATGACATCCTCCAGTTCTCATGTTGGCGTGGAAAATCGGTCCCGCCCTGGCAACTGGAAACGCAATTGTTCTGAAGCCGTCTGAGTTCACACCCCTAACTGCCATTCGCATGGCCCACCTTATCCACGAGGCTGGCTTCCCTCCTGGTGTCGTCAATATTCTCACTGGTTACGGAAACACAGTCGGAGAGGCCATCACTCACCATATGAAGATTGAAAAGATAGCTTTCACCGGCTCGACGCTCATTGGTCGAAAGATCTTGGAGGCGTCTGCTAAAAGTAACCTGAAGAACGTGACTTTGGAGTTGGGTGGCAAGAGTCCCAACATCATCTTTGACGATGCGGACCTGGAGCAGGCTGTGAACTGGGCTGCATTTGGTCTCTTGTTCGTCATTTCCGCAAATGAAGCACTGCCACCGTTATTGGGAACTAATGAATGTCATCCACAGCTGGAACCACGGTCAATGCTGCTGTGCTGGTTCGCGTATCTTCGTCCAGGAGGGCATCTACGATGAATTCTTGAAGCGTTTCGTCGAGAAGGCTCGGTCGCTCAAGGTTGGCGATCCCTTTGACCCCGAGACCTACCAAGGTCCACAAGTCTCTGAGATCCAATTCAAGGTCAGTTCGACCTCGCGTTTTATTTCTGCATCTCATGGATCGGACTTTGATAGCGCATCATGGGTTACATCCAATCCGGCAAGGATGCTGGTGCCAGGGTCGAAACCGGCGGTGAACGCAAAGGCACAGAGGGCTACTTCATCGAACCCACCGTCTTTTCCAACACGTCTCCGGACATGAAGATTGTCCAAGAAGAAATTTTCGGTCCCGTCGGTGTTGTCATCAAATTCAAAAATGAGGAAGATGTGATCCGGCAGGCCAACAACACGCTGTACGGTCTCGCTGCGGCTGTGTTTACGCAGAACTTGAAACGGGCCATCAAGACGGCGCACCAACTCAAGGCGGGTACGGCGTGGGTCAACTGCGCGAACAGTCTGAACTCGAATGTACCGTTTGGTGGGTTCAAGCAGAGCGGTATTGGGAGAGAGTTGGGCGAGTATGCGCTGCACAAGTGCGTCGCCCTTTCCTTGTCTCTTTTCTCTCCTCTATTGAGATGCCTCGTCTAGTTACACCGCTGTCAAGGCCGTGCACATCAACCTCGACCACAAGTTGTAACCCATGGAGAATTGAGTGCGGAAAGGCTAGAAGTCCATCCACGAGCACGTGTACTATTTCTTGACAATTTTTTTTTCTTGCTGTGTCGTCTGCTGATCAACATGTGTTGCATACATCACCCATGTACAAGATAAGCCTGTACTAAAACTTGTGTCACGAAATGACGACAAAGTCAAACTTTTATCCCTAGTACAACACTGCTTCGCGGATGAGGGTTGAGATGACAGGGGGGGCCATGCTTGGAAAAGACTCCGAGTTGCAAGGCCCGAATAGCTGGCAACCGTGCTGTAACGTACAAGTTCGCACGCCCCGTGACATTATCGAGTAGCTTGGGTTGTTCAAGTGAGCACGACATACCGGGAATGCACTCGCTTGGTAGCTCAAGCTACATTTGCAAGCCCCTTTGCCAAGCACAATGGATCGCGGGGAAATGTGTCCCCATTGACCTTGCTTTCCTCCCCGAGTCCGGGGTTGAATGATACGGGGCTCGGTCACAAACTTTGTCTGCCAGGGCGTGCACAGCCAATTCGCGTTCCGACACTCCACCGCCATGCATACACTTGCAGCTGCGACCACAACACGGCGTGCTAACCACTCCACACACCAACTCGTTCCCTCATTTCAACACGCGTTTCCCTCGTCCTCACCGCGTTGGCTGCGTTCCGGTCGTGTCAACCTTTCATTCACCCGCAACGACAACGACAGGATTCTCGTGCCCTCTCCCGCATCCGCTTCACACCCCAATCTTGTCCCTCCCACCCTTCGCGTCTTTACCGCGTCCATGTCTCTACGGTGTCTGACCCGTGGGCTAACCCTGCGGAGTGCATAGATCAACGTCCAATTCCCTTCCTTGCACCGTGCTCCTCCTAACGTTTGGGGTTGTGGTATTCATTCCACGTGTAGTTCTCGGTCGCAGCTCATGCCTGGCCCCACTGCCGCGCTTTTGTCCATCCCTCACTCCACCACGATTTGTGGCCCAACAGTCGCATTTCCACGCCGCACACCCGCAGCGCGGTCCAAAGATTACTTCCAAGGTTTATCCGGAATTTGGTACCGTTGACAAAACTTGCCCAAGTTGGTCTTGATGAATCATTTCACCTGCCCCACCCTTGCGTCAAGGTGATTCATCCCAGATTTTCATAACCTCGGTAAGGGTCCCCGTCGTCTTTTTCTCCCTTCTAATATGGTGTACCGCAGTCGCGAGTTGTCATCCATCGATAAAGGATAGAGCCAAACTGTCAAAGCAAGATTCCTTGGTCAGTTTTCCGGGGCCATCGAGTTACTTAACAGATATCATCAACTGATCAGCGTTACTAGATACCAGAAAGACATCGTAGAACGATACAACTACATGCAAGCTATTATACATACTTTGCGACGCTTTAGAGGCACGCTAATCAGCTTCCTTTCGACCCTCAGCGACTGGCGTGATCACGAAAATATAGCAAGGTGAAGGGCACCCACTACAGTTGTTCGCGACTACAGGAAGGTGATCTTCAACGTTGTCGATTTTGACTTCTGCTGCAGTGGCCTTGCATCCAGTGCATTTGTCGTGTTTGCACGGCTTCTTTTTCGAACATCCGCAATCTTTTGGACAATATGCACAGGTAGGGGCTTTAAAAGGGCCCTTTTGTCGCAACCGAATGGAACGTCAGTAAATTTGTGCGCATCTTCCGTGCAATAAACATACTGATTTTTGTTCCTCAGATGACGCAAAAGATGCAACAGACCAGCAATACTGTTGTCCCTCGCCGCCTTGGATTCTGCACATCCGTTAGTATCGTTCTATCCTTGTTCGCGAAAGGGAGCTCACACGTATCCATAACCAACACGATCGAACTTCCATACCTCAGGGGTCTTGTTCGCCGGTGCTATCAACACCAGCTTACCGTCCTCGTTTTGGTCAACTGCAAGGTGATCGATCTCGATCTCATATTCGTCCTCGTTGTTGACCGATTTCAGCGCGAACTGTAATGTCGAGGTGGCATCAGTTTGGAGAGCGTTGTCGATGGTTGAAATCAAGGTTCATACAATCGATGGTGAATGGTCATTCTCGGGGAGAATGCAGAGCTCATCAGAGTCATGGGAACGTCCGACGTAATGCGTCCCAGCTTCTGTGTGGATGCTGAGGGTGTATTCTCCGGGTTCAAAAGCCAGTGGCATTTCGGGGGGTACAAGGTGGTTTTGGTCAAGGAGTGGGGAGATTCCTGAGAGACGGGGTGAGCGCACAATTTATGCCTGTGTCCTAGTGCCAACTAGGTAACAGGCGCCTCTTTCATCATTTCCACCGAAAGGCCTGCTGACCAGGTGAATGCTCCGATATATCTGATAGCCCCCAGGACT
>JBBPTX010000719.1:0-17353 GCA_038094595.1 Pulveroboletus aff. annulatus | reverse complement strand
GGATACATCGTGCATTGTTCCCAAGCATGAGAGATCCCAACTTAGGGACTGCAGAAGGTGTAACAGAGTGCCTTGTAAGGCAAGCGTGGTGGCCCCACCGGCACGGATAGAGCGGTCGCTGACTGTGTCCACGAAGTACTGGGGCAAGAATGGCCTGAGTGCCGGTGCTAGTGAGCCAATGTTTAGGCACGTTGAAGAAGTCACAAGGGAGAAGATACTTAGCAGTAGATGGGGAGATGAGATGACTAGGGCAGTGCGAGTGCCGGTTTTGTGGGTGTAGGCGAATGAAACTTGGTCAGAAGCCTACAGGGGAAAAAAGGACTGGTGCAAGAGTCAGGCTAAACGAGCTCACCGAGATGCATGAGCCCACGGAACCCTATCAACTTCAGCAAAGCTCTGAAGGAGGTCGTCATATGCATGTGGTGCATTTGCACGGGTTCATGAGTAGACATGCACCGGCATCATAGTCTTCGATGGACCCGGCCAGCCAGAAAGCATTGGACAAGGTTCTGAATGAGGTGGATGTCAGGAATTTGAGCTCGAGTTTGTTACAAATGCTGACCGGCCCAGACTGGGTAGACTGCGACCAAGTCCGGACACGTAGACATTAAAAATGTGTCAATAATGGGAGCGTGGGTACGGTAGAAGGAGCAATAAGTGAATTATATATACGGTGGTTGGAAGTGCCACGAGAAGACGTACATACTATAAGCAGAAGCCCACCCTAGCCCACTGGTTTCGAAGCTCAATTCTCTGGGCCGGTTTCTGGCCATGACAACCTCAAGTCTTTGGACCGTGCTGCGGGTGTGTGGCGTGGAGACATGGGTGATGGAGAGCGGGAGTGGGCAGGAACTTAAAGCGCTTTCGACCCCGAACTGCAGTGGGGGCCAGGAACTTGAAGCGCCGCCACTAGCCTGTGCTTGTCCAAAGACGTGGCTCTGCAGCGCGCTCGCTCTGCCTACACCTCAGACCCGCACGTGAAAGACCAAGCATCTAACTAGCACTGGCACTATAGGTGCTAACTTTGATTCCGTGAGAACAGCTAAAGTTTGAGATGCACACTACATCTCTGACGCCAGCGCTTTTCTGCTTCGTCCCTTGCAGACTTGTCCTGCCACTCCCATATGTCCTCTATCAACTTGCGCATATGGTCAAGCTCTTCTGGGCTACCGTGTGCAGGTACACCGCCAGGGGGAACGTACTGAAAACCGTAGTAGCGGCCGAGATTCCGGGAATGTTGCACCAGGTAGTTCGCCACTGGCAACCGGACCTCCTCATAGATCTTCAACGCATCGGCTACATTCCCTCGATGCGTTAGTTCGTGTGTTAGCAACCGCCCTAGCACGAATGCGTCCTGCGGGTTGGTGAATGGAGTAGCAAACAAACACAATCGTAGAGGCACACCTCCATCGCCTGTCCTGCCCCGGCACCAAAGTGAGGCTCCATAGCATGTGCCTATGATATTTTCAATCATTAGTAAGTTTACTATGACCTCAGATACCTACTGCATCTCCAAGCAATGCAACTCTGCCATCCACATACTGAGGCAATGGTCGGACGGTGTGCAATGCCCATCTCGAGGGTCTCTCGACGCACTGTGATGGTGCCATAAAGAAAAGGAGAAAGGACACGGGGAACCATTACCTTCAATAATGCTCTGACATGAACCTCCCAGTTTTCAAATTGGTCCTGGACTTCTTTTTCTGAGACGTCTGTTGCCCACCGGCCTTCGAAGGGTGACCCAAATGCAGCAGCGTCGTGGCGGTAAACGACAACATTATACTGACGACCCTGTGAGATAGGGTAAGCTACGACATGCTAGATAAATGTCTTTGGTGAGTCACGACGGGACTGAGATTGCGATTTCCCCTGCCTTGTTCCTCCCTAGATACTGAGAACGAATATAAGCGAATGTGAGAATGCTGCAAACTATTTTCATGAAACTTACAAATGTCGAGCCACCTGTCATTTTGACGTCAGGGCACTCCTTCAGAAATTCCCCAGCCGGTATTAGGCTCCTGTACATCAGAATGCCTGTCCATACAGGATCAATACAATCCAGTAGCCTCTTTCCCGAGCCATCATCTGGGGTTGAGGAAGCGAGCTTCCGATACATCGACCGGCGTGTAGCCGAGTGAATACCATCGGCCCCTACCAACACATCCGTGGCGACAAAAGAGCCGTCAGAGAAATACAGAGTTACTTCCCCAGTATCGGGATGGACATTGTAGCATTTAAGCTTCTTAGATGTATAGACGTTGCAAGATGCTTGAACTTGCTGCCGGAGGAATTCTACCAAGTCTTTTCTATGCAAACCCACTGAATTGCCTGTAACAATATTGCTAATCAGAAACGTAAGGAAAAAGCGACGCATATCCCCACGTCGAAAGCTTTGTGAAAACCAGTGATACCCATCTTGTTGGTCAGACTTTCTGAAAGCCACAGCTAAGGGTCCTGAGCGTTAAAATATACACCATATACAGGCGACGATCAACAAACTCATAGTCCCCTGTGGGGGTGCATTGGCCATCTTGACAAACGCATCATACAATCCCAAGTCTTTCATCATGTCCATGGTCTTCCCGAAGAGTGAAATCCCAGCACCAATAGTCGAGATCGTAGGGCCGGCTTCGTATATATCAACTGGAAGCTTGCTATACTTGCTAATGACCAAGGCCAGCGTCAAACCACCTATTCCCCCACCACTACAACGAAGTGAGCAATCACCTCAACTATGTTGCATTGAGACAGGGCTCACCAGATAGACACACGGAACGGTGAACCCATGGTGCACTGACGAAGAAGTAGTAGATAACCTATAGGCAAAGATCGGGTGTAATGGGGAATAGTTACGGCGTGACGCGGGGGAAGTCAGCACAATACTCAGGCTGATACGTACTTAGTGGGAACACGTGTGTGACGTTGGACAGCCATCATCATAGTATACGTAAACTCCTAAAGGTATATTACCACCGTGCCATTATGATGAGTGGAGAGGTCAGAACCTGGGAGGCGAATTGTGTTGGCAAGGTCAAAGTTGAACGTTGAAGTCCTTTGAAGTAAGTCCGACGGACTCAGACTCGGAGTCACTCCGGTTCGAGTTGCAACTGTTGCATCGACAAACAATATTCCGATTCGGAGTCGGACTTGGACCATGGCAATAACTTCGATCACTAGTAACAATTTTCAAGGGCCCGGTGAATTTCAAGACTCTCCTAGACAAACGAGTAACGGAAAATGAGACTGGCACGACTCAGGTTCAATGACTCACCCCTTGGTAGGCGAAATTCCGGAGGCGTTGACCTATCTCCAAGGACCCACCACACCTCCGGGAGCTTTACGCTGGATTGCCCAGAGCAAGTCGCGTCAAACTCAGAAGAGACTACCGGCCCAACATGGTCAACCAAAAGTGATATATATTCTTTTGGTTGCATTGCCCTTCAGGGAAGTATATCCGATGAAAATGCCGGCTCCATTCATCCTGATGGTCTTGCAGGTGTTGTCTGGCGAACGACCATGATCGGAATTCCGGAAAGATACCGAAGTCGTCTTGCACTCGGCAAAGGGGGATAGGCCAGACCGGCCAATGTCTCTTACACTACGTGATTCACACTGGACACTCGTCCAACAATGTTGGTCACGAAAAAGGGAGCGACGGCCTACTGTGCATGAGATAGTGTCTCGTGTAGAACGGTTCTTGAGTGACTCTCTACAGTCTCCATCTCTCCGTGACCTGGTGCCATCGTGGTCAAACGAAATCAATCCCGCGGGAGATGAGCCATCGCCTCTGAGTCGACT
The DNA here is from genome assembly GCA_038094595.1 of Pulveroboletus aff. annulatus. Taxonomy (NCBI): domain Eukaryota; kingdom Fungi; phylum Basidiomycota; class Agaricomycetes; order Boletales; family Boletaceae; genus Pulveroboletus; species Pulveroboletus aff. annulatus. The sequence continues at coordinate 13,555 of JBBPTX010000719.1, read as the reverse complement.
TTCTGGTGAGGTAGTTCAGACCACAAGTGATTAGGCATTACCGATAGAAAAACGGTGTAAATGCGGGTATGTTCAATGGCTACTTTCGCGGTCAAGTCCTTTTTGTTCTTTGTCGTACCGGCTTTCCTCTCCCAATATGTAACATTTCGTCCTTCATTGCTCCACGTTCTCCAAGCGCCCCAAAAATTCTTTTACTCTTACTACGGTTGAAACAAGAAAACATCAAAGTGCTTTAGCCCGGTGCGTAGATTCAGATCATTCCAGGACCATCCACTTCCTACATAATCATACAATTCCATCCCCCATTTTGTCGTTCCTGTGCCCTTCGCCTCTCTTCTGCTTCCCGGAGAAGCCGTTCCCGCCTCAGCCGCTCTTCGGCTTCCCGCTGTTGCCTCATCCGTTCCATCCTTTCCTCCGCTTCGCGCCGGCGTTGCATCACCTGCCGTTCCTGATCTACACGATTCGGCGCAGGTTCAAAACCCTCATTCTGACCTCGATCCCATGCAGGACGGGTAATATTTCGAAGCGCCGCAGCACGACGCGCCTCTGCTTGTCTCAACAGCTCCCGCTGCTCTTCAATATCGACCGGGATCCCGATATAGACAGGTGCTGCTGGTTCCCGAACGGGCGGCTCGTCACCATGAATCGTCCCATGAGCAGTATGCATATGTGGATAAATCGTCTCGGCGGTAAAGGTGCCCATGCATCGCCAACAAATGTGTGCGCCACACCTAGTAAGTAGCGATCAAGATGAATGACTCGCGCTGAGTAGAAGGAAAAACGAAAGATGACATACCGGCATGTCATGTGATTACACCCCTCCAGCTTCTCAATCGGCACACTGCACCGTGGACACTTCTTCACACGTCCACCTTGCGAAGCGATCCAGGCATCACTCAGGCGCTCCTGCTCTGCAGGATCCCGTCGTACTTTGCTCTCAGCACAAGAGAGGCCATCATGTGCGTCTTCATGACATCCATTACATACCGCAGAGAAGCAGGATGGACAGTGGAGTGTTTGAGGGGCTGTGCTACCCCGTGCGGCGCGATAGATTTGCGTACAGTCCGGCGTTTTGCAATGCTTGAACTCCCCAGAGTGTTTCGCGATATATGCGTCGAATGCTGCTTCGAGCAGCCGATTGAACGACGCTGGGGGAAGAAATTGCTGAATTGTGGGAATAGCGATCGGAACACGACATCGGGTCTCGTCTCCGAGACATGTCAGAGGAAGTTGATCGGAGTCGAGAGCGGACGAAATGAAATGGCGAATGCAAGCGGTGCAGTATGTGTGACTGCATCCCAACTGATGTGGAGAAGAGACAGTGTCGTAACAGATCGGACAAATTTGGCCACCCTGCGCTGTACTCGGGAGGTCACAGTCGCCTCTGTGTGAAAGTGTGATGAGGCGATCCAGAGCGTGGCGTGCTTCTTCGCCACCTGAAACGGTTATCTTTCTAGACGACATTGCGAACTTGACATTGTTCTCTCCAAGTGTCTCTTTCAACTGTTGGATACCTTCCCTAACAAAGAATCCCACCGAAAGACGTGCAATCGTGACGGAGTAGTCCAACGAAGCGAGCCTCTCGAGTTCGCCCTTGATCATCTCCCGAGCATGCTCGACAGCACCTGGTGTCCCGTAGACCTTCAAGGACTGTCGCCTCCAATCGGCGCGGAAGTACGCGCCGGTTTCCGAATAAACGCGGTTTACGAAAGGATTTCCCGAAAAGCCAAGAGAACGATGCCAACCCTCTACCTTGTCTCCCCTGGCTAGATTCTCGACCCTCACTTTCAAGGCGCCAGTCGCTTCCTTGACTGAACCAGAGAGCCGGATACAAACACCGTCTCCAAATTCACGCACGTTGAGCGTGCAAGCTTTCTTATCCTTGATGGAACTCGAGAGGGAATCCCACTGTCCCTTTTGAGCCTTGTACTGTTCCATCGGAATAGCAAGTGTGAAATGCATGGGATCAGGGAGCCGGAGCCAGATGGGCTGATTACCGTATCGCTCGGAGAGACGTGTGTAGGCGGTGTGGGCCTCATCCCACGAGGAAAAGTGAGCGCGGGCAGAAACAGTACCCTCCATGGTACAAGTGCTTGGAGGGTCGTCGAATTTCTTAAGTCCTCTTGGAACAGCCCCCTCGATGTCAAGTCGAACCAGCCTGGTGATGTACTCAGCGGTAAAAACACCGCCACCGGGTAATCGCCTTGCAGATAATGAATTCGTGAACCCTATGACCTCCTGATCAGTGACAGTGTGCGGAAGGTTGTGGATCTTGATTGCGTTGGGCCGAAAATTGCGTATGAAGCGGCCGGGGGGTTGAGTATTCATCTCGACCTTGATGCGACGACCGCCATAAACGAGACGGTTGAGTTCATTGACCTTGGCGTTAGCCGTGGCGACGTCGACGTACTCTGCGATATACCGTGCGGAGGGGACACGCCAGGATATGGACAGGATTTCGGAACTCTGGCCAGCGGTGGCATTCATACCCTCCAAAGAGTTAGTAGCGGATGTTTCAACTACAAGAGTTTCCTCTTGAAATTCGAAACCATCTAGATCCAAGGCAAGAGTCCGCCCAGAAGCAACATCTGTCACTATGTGTGCTTCGACCTTACGACCCCCCTTTTTCTTGATCGCGAGGTGAAAACGGTTAATGTCCAAGCCTTGGCCCAAGAGTAAAGCGCGAATATCATCCTCCTTGACGTCGAAACGGAGGTTTCCAACACGTAGCGTGCATGTTTCGAAACCTGTTATCAGGTTGGGAACGTCGAGTCCGGCACTATACGTCACGATAGAACCGCAGACAACCTGGGTTGTCGTTTTGGCCGCGTCCTCTCTAGCAATAGTAATTGCGCGCTCACGGGCGGCTGCTGCTGCTGCTTCGACCTCCAGTGCCCGAGTGCGCTCAGCTTCCCGCGAGTCCTGCTCAGCACGTGACAAAGCTGTGGCTGAAGAGGTAGAGGGATTTTCCCCCATCAGAAGCGGGACTGAGCGTGATGACGCAGAAGATTTCTGCTTGTGCACCTTTGACGATCCGAGCCCCGGTTTCTGTGCCTATGAACTCATGACACTTCGGTTCCTTTGCAAGAAACGGTAGACATACATCCATATCATGAGCAAACCAACATTTGGACCCTTTGGTACAGGTCCCAGCCTTCCAAGCACGGCAAGGTTTCTCCCCACGCTTGGGTCTGGGGCGAGCATCAGAGGTTTCATGGGAAGGTGGACTGAATGGTGTATCTGAAGGGGTGGATTGAGACTAGTAAGAACAAGTCAACGTGATCAGCACCGCAGAGAATAGAACGAAACTATACATACAGACTTATCCAGGCGCGTATCGTTTCCAACGGGCTGGTGGGGTAATCATTGGCTGTGAACGACCATGTTCGGCGCCTATCAAGGCAGACGGAATTTACCTGCACAGCAGTGTCATGACTGAACTTGCACCTGTCCCCGAAACGACAATATTGGCCCTGACTGTAAAGTCGGCAGGGCGTCGACTTGGGATTGCGACCCGGGGTTGAATGAGAGGTCATGGCGGGTGGGTACGGAAAGGTGTGGTCCTCGAGGCAGGTTGCTTATACAATCCGTGCATGACGGGAGACGACTTCGAATTTCTATTGGAAGCCACAGGATCACTGCACAAGCATGCCATAATTGTGGCCTTCTTCTGGAGCCTAGACCTTTGCTGTGCACATCTCAGTCTCTCAGACGCACAGGGTCTTCAAGCGTCAGCAATGACTAGGTTAGAACCACTTCAAGAACTCAAGTACTCGCCAATAGTGGTAGCAACAGCACTTTCTGACGACATGGTGAAACAGAATCTAACCAAAATGTTCTTTCAAGTTGAACGGAGTCGAACCTCCGACCCCGAGTCAGCGCCGGCGGACGGATTATGTGATCCAATGTGCGTGGCTGTGCACAACGGCGGCTCTTCCATGTACCTCTCACAAACTTACACCGCTCGCTGCGCTTCAACCTCGGAGAGACCGACAGACTCTTTCGATGGCCGCGGAGGCTGGTCACGGTATAGATTTTCATTGGATGCTACACCATCGGTCCACGAGTACGTCATGATGTACACGTGTCTTCTGGGTTGCCAATTCGCCGCCGCCACGTTCCCGGTGACTGCATTTTACACCGAAACCTGTAGGTCATATACTTAGATGGGCGGCTCATATGACCAATGCCAGTGATTTCTCGTCACCTTGATGCCGCATCAGAAAGAGGCAAGTGTTTGACAACTTCTCCAAGCCCGTATGGTTTTGTGCTAGTGGGTCTCCTCTCTGGCTAAGCCATCTATGGTATATTATTCGACAGTGTGGCATGATGCATCCTGTAAAACTCCTGGCTTCTCAACACGACCTCGGACCAACCCGCTTTTTCGTTGATACCGCGTACCCACCCTCGCACCCGATCGTCATATTGTTGCGCCGTGTTTCCAAGAGCTCAGCCACTTGATGGGACGTTCAACGACGGGATCGTTCATGTAATGCATCGCGCCGGTGCTGCGATTAACCAACCGTGAGTCTGTTATGTGTATGTACGCATATAAACCCGAATACCCACATTCTCCTCTTATACTAGAAAGATGTCTTTTTCTCCCCACAATTCTGATGCCCCAGAGGATTCGACCACGCCGCCAAAGGATTCTATGGACAATAATTTGCTGTCGTCTTCTCACACCGTAACCGAACCAGAATTCCCAGAGGGTGGTTTAGAAGCATGGTGTACCGTGCTCGGAGCGTGAGATCCTCGTCGTTTGTGTTCACAGCACGCACCAACTTACTCTCAGTTTTCTTGTCCAATTCTGTGGATTTGGGTATGTGGTACATAACAATTGAAGTATTCTGGCAGTCACAGTCGCGCAGGTACGCGAGCGCCTTTGGTGTTTATCAAGGTGAAGATCTCCCTAGAAAAAGTGCTCACAATTGTTTATGTCACGGTAAATGTCCACTAGCTTTCTACGCACAACAGTACCTTCAAAACGAGAGCGCTTCAGCTGTTTCGTGAGTAGATCCATTCTACTTTGCCGCGTTTCTGGTGACAGTATTCTGCAGATGGATTGGAAGTTTGAATGTGTTTCTCATAACTGCGATGGGACCGCTGTGTGGCCGATTGTTCGACAATGGATATTTGTGAGGCCGACCCCGATACATTGCATTCCTGTTATCTGATAATTCTTGTCACCTCCATGAGCTATCACGTATTCATAGCAGGCGCTGTCATCCAATCCCTCGCCCTCTTTATGCTGTCATTGGTACAGCCAGGACAGTACTACCAGGTATGATTCTCTAAGTGACTCTGATGGTGACTGAGCTTTGATTAGGTTTTTCTTGCTCAAGGCCTCGCATCTGGGATCGGCCAGGGACTAATGTACGTTCCGAGCATGGCAGTCCTCGCACACCATTTCAAGCACCGGCAAACGGCGATGATGTCTATTGTTACCTCGGGTGAACCACTGGGTGGTGTCGTAAATACCATCATGTTAAACAAGTTATTAAACGGACCCATGGGTTTCAAGGCGGGCGTACGAATCAGTGCAACTTTCATCACCGTCTTGATGCTCCTCTCGTGCATACTCGTGCGTCCTCGCTATGGTTCTGTGCGACAGGGGGAACCTTCGATCAATTTCTGGAAGGCGACGAAAAAGTGTTTCACAGAAGTTCCGTCGCTTTTAACGATCCTCGGGTACGGTATTTTGTTCTTCACTGGGCTGCTTCAGATACAGACCTGATTATATTGTAGGTTCACGCTCTTCCAGGCGGCGTTTTTCTACCCGTATTTTTATTTTCAGGTAGACTCTATTAGACATGGGCTCAGCAACTCCTTTTCCTTCTACTCTGTACGCACCAGTTCCTGACTCTAAGAACTTTGTGTACTGATGATAGCATGGAGCTGGTCATCATGAATGCCGGCAGTTTTATTGGTCGTTGCATGACCGGCCTTGTATTCCCCTTTGTCGGCGTCGTCGATTTGACCGTCATCACCACCATCATCAGCGCCATCTTGATCATAGGTATGATTTGGCTCAGTTCGGCAGCCAGCGTCGTCGTGCTGGGGATATTGTATGGCGTGTTCTCAGGGATAAGTGAGTGTTGAACTTTCGGGCGCGCACGCGAGGCACGCTTAGTCTTCAATAGATATTGCAATGATGGCACCTATGTTGGGATTGACCTCGGACCCTTCGGAACTCGGGTTCGTCCTTTGCATCTTCTCATGCATTCCAGATGACGTACTATTTTCTTCTGCTTTCAGTGTAAGGATGGGCGTGGGTTTTGCGATTACGGGTGCGTTCTTAGTATCCTCCTCTTGCGGCTTATCGCTGACGTCTGATACGATGATAAGGTTTTGGAGGTTTAGTGGGTGAGTTGAATTCGACTACATTGACGTTACGGAAACAACGAACGCTTGATGACACGCTTGTCGTATGTAGGTTCCCCCATCTGTGGTGCCCTTCTAACCGATCAGTATCTCTGGTGGGCCCCTGCACTCTTTTCTGCCGTACGTCAGCCTCGGATATATCGATGTGATGATAGCTGATGTGTTGAGATAGGCGATCGCATTGGTAGCTGGCGTTTTGTTCATATGCGTACGTTTCCTGTTCTCCCGTGCCCGTTCCAGTTCGCCAGTACGATATACGAGCGAAGAGGTGATAGACAGCGGATGTGAACAGGAGGAAACAGTCGGGGGATGAACCGTTCCAATACGTATATGCAAGGCTTATAAAATCGCCCCTTCGGGATGGTTTCGAATTTCTGATTGGAAAATGGAGACATGTCATAATTGCGGTGTTCTTCGGCGTCTGATGGCAAAGAGCGCGCCGGGTGTATTCTCCCCTAGCGGATTCAGACGACAAATTCATCAGGCTCAAAGCGTGGTATCGGTTTCAGCGGCAAGCCTGTCTCATTCAACCACACGTTCGACGACATCACACAACAGGTTGAACACTTTTTCCAGCACCAACACCTGGTCCGCGGCGGTAGCTAGATATATGAGAAATGTGCTTGCAAGAGTGAAATGTTTTGTAATCGGGTGCTTCGAAATTGGCTCGGTCAAGTCCGACAGGAAGGCGGTTGTAAATTTGGCAGAGAACAACGTCTTCGCAGCGGCGAATGGGGATCACCTCCAACTCGGCTGATGACGAGACAACTCCGAGCAATCCTTCGAGTTGCATGCGCTCATTGAGAAATTCGACCACCACATCCGGGTCGCCGTTAATGAAGTAATTAAGAGGTACGAGTCATCACTCACACGGAACATTATAGTAAACCGCGATTGTGCTGAGGTTAAGTGCAGAGGTATTCATGTCATCCTCTACAAAAGCAGTGAGCGATCAAGTAAATACCCATCCCATATGGACTCACCAATCGCGAAAAAAGTTGACAAGGTTTTGTAACTTATTCTCGACCAATCCGACAACTAATCAGTGCCTAATGAGTGACATCTATGGGTTGTCGCGCCGTTAACTAGGACCAAAAAAGTGCGGGTGTTTAGCATACAGTATGAGAAGTGTGTGCGGACTGGACACAAGAACAGCCAAGCACTACACGACGGGAGCTGGGCGTAGCAGCGTCGGACAAGTGAAACGAGGACGCGACCTGCAAGCGGACGCAAAAAGGCAAAATCGATATGGATTAGTAACACGGACAAGAAGAGAGAAGTGAGCTCTACTTCTCACATGTGGTCTATAAACCATGCCTCGTGCCCAGATTAAATAATGTAGTCCGATATTCGGATTTTGCGTCATCTGGTGATGAACGTATGACCATGTCAAAATACCCTATACCCTCGTCAGCCTTGCACAAAGCCCATCAGAAGTTCAGCGCGCGCACCATGGGATCCCGGTTATTATCAACCATCCTAACTGCGATTTCTGCTAAAAAGTGGACCTAACGTAACGGCAGGTCGAACGGTAACCTTTCAAATAAGGGCTGGTCGTTAAAGTCCTTGCGCGTCTGTTGACACATGAGTGGCACACAGCGACCGCGCTCGACTTCCCCCGGATCCCCTCATCATCTGCAACACATCTATGACGGGGTTATCCGCGGTGTTGTCCTCGAAGTGTCGTATGCTCATAACGGGGGGGCTGGACAAGCAGTGTGGCCGCGAGAGGGTAGAGCCTACGTACAAGGAGGGGATGCTCAGGCTGTCAGGTCGTCTTGCTCGTCCGTCAGGCACTCTCCTAGGATCAGGGCCGGGCCAGGATGTGCTGAGGCAGTACAAGTACAACTTGAAGGGGAAGGGTTTCGAGCCTGCGAAAGCTCTCGTCAGGAGGCTACCGCTACTCGTCCGTCGTCCGTCTGAGGCCAATCTTGAGCCCTATCAAGGGGCTAGTGGCATGTGAGATGCGGTAATGGCGAGAAGGAGACTTTCTGTTCGTGCGACTCCCACAGGAAATTTGAGCAGAGCGCGACATTTATTTGCTGCCATGTGGTCCCCCCAGCCGTGTAATTATTTGATTGCCGCTGCCGTTACTACGAGGGGCGTACGAGGCCTCCTGCTAGTGGATGGAAATGGAGGTGCACGAGCGTGACTGAGGGAAAGAACCGCGATGCATGATCGAGCGGGGGGGTAGGCGAGGTTGGTCTGCGATCTGCGGGGACCCTTGCCGAGAACGATGCCGTGAGCCGAGTACACGTGGGAAATAAAGGGTGCCAGTGCGCCCGGCTATGGAGAATCGTTATGTTGCCATGTGCCGCGACAGTGGTTGCCAAATTCCACGATCTCGGGCTATCAACCACAGCCATGATCTCAACCACACAGTGTTTGCTATGCTTCTGATGAGGTTTTTCACGGCGTTAAATCGACGCTTTTGCCACTTGGAGTAAATTTAACTGGCATATGTATTCAAAACGCAGTAGAAGATTGGGTACTATAGAGGGATCCAGCACGTGTTTGTCAAAGTTGGTCCAAGTTGGTTAGGATCATACCCATTGCAGACGCAGCCTTGGTCGGGAACTGCCTGTATGGCTCGCAACCACTGCCTTAGCCGGGAACTGCCGGTAAAATCGACATCACCTTAAACCCTAAAGGGTCCAGGAATTTATACTTTTACGGTAAGTACTATTCGAACCATTACTGACTGCGAAGTAGCGTAAACAAGGTTTCTGCCGGGGCATCAGCCCTTCAAATCAAGTTAAGGCTGGTTGGTCGGGGTCTATTAATATTGCATCAAACACGATTCAAGCATGTACATCCTCACCGAGTCAAATATTCCAGTACGTCCACGTAGAACCACCGGGTGACTGGGAAGCACTGCCAAATGTTGCAGGCGGAGATCCAAAAGGTGCTGCACCATGAGTCGTACATCAGAGTGCGCCAGGCTCGTAACTTGATTAGTCACGGACGGTCTTCATACCGAACAGGAAGATTTCACATGAGGACCGGGATGCTGTACTGACCAGACCCTTTGAAACACTTTCTAGTCTAGATACACTTCCATTCCATTTACTTGTGGAGAAAAACGGAACAAGATGAAGACCGAATTATTATTCCCATCGCCCTAACAAACCGTATTTATACTGAAGACTCTTGGAAACAATTGCGGCATTCAGCGACCATGAATCTAAACGCTCAGACGAGCCATCCTACTTCTCTTGGCGTCCACCTGAACAGTATCCCACCTTTCGGGTTTGGGTATTCCTCCACCAGCCCGACTTTAACGCAGCTGAAAGAGGTAACGCTCCGAGGCTCTTTATCTCTACCAGAAATTGAGCGCGTCTCAACAGGACTGCGGTGACGCTCGTATATCAAATATTGTCTTCCTCGGCGAAATAGGTGTCGGAAAGTCCGTTATCAACCTCATCGCAGGGCAGAAAATCGCACGCACTTCCAGCGAAACACTCGGGTGTCCGTTTGAACACCAACGCCACGTTGTTACGCTAGATGGGACGTCTTGCGCCCTCTGGGACACCACAGGGCTTGACGAGGGGAGCGAAGGGATAGTTCCTACGGCCGAAGCGGAGAGCAACCTGTGCTCACTTATCCAAGGACTGACAAGCACAGGCGGGATCAATTTAGTTGTCTATTGCATCCGACCCGGCGGACTTACCAAGGCGCTCCAGCACAACTACGACCTCTTCTATGTTGTGGTCTGTCGAAAGAAGGTCCCTGTCGCACTTGTCATCACCGGTCTGGAACACCAAGAGGGTGAGCTAGAGACTTGGTGGGACGACAACGAGGAGGTTCTGCGGCGATCCGAGATGTGGTTCGATGCCCACGAGTGCGTGGCAACCCTCGATGCTAAAGACAACCCCGTACAGCAACGACGGTCCGATTTCCAGCGGCGTCTGCGTGAGCTGGTGGTTACGTATTCCAAGTTCTCGGCTTGGAAGCCTGAGCCGCCATACATATCATGGGTCTTGCCCATGTTTAGGAATGTCTTTCGCAGGAAATTTTCTGGTGGTGGAACAGAGAAGAGTTGGTCCACACGGAGAGTAGTCACCTGGGACATTGACGACGGTGTCACCTCCACCATCACCGGGCCTAGCACGTTGGCGAAGACAAAAGGCGGGACTCGGAGAGAAGAAGCTCATTCTGCGAAACGGCATTCGACCACCGCCAAGGTTACGATTGTATCCAATGTTCCGTTCGCGTCGGGAGGTTATGCGAATATCTATAGCGGAAAATTAAATGCAGGGACACCGATTGACGTACGTCGCCGTCTCTAGATCTCATCATCGAGGGAAACTCAACATTCATCAGGTTGTAATCAAAAAATACAGGGAGCATGTGAACAATGATTCCCTTCCAGACAAAAAAGAGGTATGCTTTTGCCAGTAAATCGAATATTATTAAACTCATTCTGTGACGAATAGCGACTCATGAATGAACTGAGCGTGTGGTTGAATTTAGAACATCCCAATATTTTACTGCTCCTAGGAGTCGTGACACTCGATTCAAACACCTGCTTGCCTGCTCTGGTCTCCCCATTGGCAGAAAACGGCGCATTAACGGCATACCTCGACAGAAACAAGCGCCTAACAATACTCCAGCGACTGGTCCTGGTAGGGATTTGTTAAGATTTGTGGTCGAGAAGGGTTGAAACATCGTTTTACAGATTGATGGTGTCGCTCGCGGTTTACAATACGGTGAGTCGTTTTCTCACCTCTCATACCTTGCGACGGCGGTAATTTGCCTGTCAGTACACTCTCAGCATGTCGTCCACGGTGGCCTGTCTGGCGTACGTTTCCACCCCTGTTCACCTGTCGGTTACTCATTTTCAAGATGGATAGTCAAATATACTAGTCCATGCTGACGGGAGAGCTTGTATCTCGGGTTTTGGATCGGCGATTGCGTTGGCCGAGTCGGAAGGACCGAGGTCTGTGGGTCGCCAAGTCGAGTTTGATGCACGGTGGGCGGCTCCCGAGTTATTCCCCCTTGACGATTTGCACGTGGTTCCAAGTATGCAGAGCGACGTATATTCGTTTGGAAGTGTCATGCTGCAGGTATGTACTCCATTGTTTCCCAGGCCTGGTCACGTCCATATTTAAACTTGGATAGATTTTGACAGGAAATGTCCCCTACCCTTATCTACACTGGTGGCAAGTCATGTTAACCGTCATGAAAGGGCACAAGCACAAACGCCCCGACCAACAAACGTTTGTGACCGATGATAGATGGAACTTCATGGAATGGTGCTGGTCTACAGTTGATGCACGTCCGTCTAGCGAGAGGATTGTTGAGTTTACTAACAAGGAACTCGCCACGATTACGACAACGGCGCAATGAAAAAAACTTAGTACAAACAGCGATCGCATTTTTTGTATGACTATGCAGTACCAGGAAAAATTATCTTCACCCCTCATACCAAAAATATGATATCAACGTGTTGCCATTTCAACTCTCGGTATATTTCTAGTACGGTCCTTTGCCAAGGCAGCGTCCATCAGTGGGCCGGTGGAAGTCTTGACCAGTCTTGACCATCGGCTACCTTGGCTGTTTTCAGCTGCAATTGAAAAAGGGTTCAAAACTGCTTACTGTCCTGTTGATGCTCTCAGTTCGAACTTGGTATCATCATTGTTACCCGCTTGACGGCGTGCAGCTACTGCGTACTCGGCTCACCCACGACGAGCCACCGATTGGCCATCTTTTGTAAAAGGGCGCGACAACAATCTGATCGTCGGGATCGTCTTCGTCGGCGCCCCGCGAGCGGGCGATTTTGATGGCAATGATTGTGCCGGCGGCATCGTAGCTCTTGGCGAGTTCGTAGGACACGTCGAGCGTGGCAGGCTGCGATACGAGTTGACAAACTTGGCTGGGTCTCGGCGTCTGTCAGACGTCCATCTCCTTGATGTCGTACAGACCCGACACCTGCATTTTTGCACCATACGATAACCTGATACATGCAATCAGTCCCACGTCAATGGTGGAAAAACATTCGGGAACATACATCAGGCTCAAGATGTAGTATCTGCTTCAGAGGCAAATCCGTTTTCGACATGGCTTGCGTGTCAAGCCCATCACAGCCAGCGCATTCGACTACACATTCGGCAGTCAGCCAGTTGGGCGCCTTTTCTACACTTGGTCCACAGCGACATCAGGTGGTAGCTGAATACGTAAGAAATCTGCTTGCGAGTGAAGGAACGAGGCGCTCCAAAATCGACCCAGTCGAATTTGACGGGAAGGCGCTCACAGATACAACAGTACAACAGAGGACAATGTCGCCATGGCGGCAAACTGGCATCGCCCCAAACTCGGCGGGTGACGCAATCTTTTTATTTTCATGCGTTCCTTCAGGGATAGTGTGTAGGCCTCGACGGGCGACATCTAGGGGTCATTGTTAGCTGCGTATCCGAGACACACAAACTGTTACTTACATGAGTGTTGTAGTAAGCTGTGATCGTGTTGAGGTTAGATACATCCATCTCGTCTATGAAACAAATGAGTAATCAAGCAAGTAGCCACATTGTACGAACTCATCAATCCCAATACACTAGTTGACAAGATCTTGCAACGTATTCTGGACTAATTCAGACAAATGATCCAACAGCGCCTGGTAATCATAGTCGTATTATATAGAAGTAGGATCAAGTCAATATTCTGTATCCCCGGTAAGCCCCGCAGAAAACCCACCTCAAGCGACACGCGCCATAGATCATACTTATTCACAATTGTCTTGGCCACAACCTCTGCTAAAAAAGTAGTCATGTAGCAGATACGTCAGTAGGTGACTCAATCGGCAACCGATCGGACAAGAATTTCTTGTAAAAGTCCTTACTGCGCTCGTCCTTGTCCTGCCCACGCATCACGTCCATGACCGGGTAATCCACATAGTGGGGTTCCTTTCTCTTGAAGAATTGCGCGCTTGTGATAAAACCATGTGACTCGCCACCGGGAGCTCCACGCCGTTCCTACCCATCCAAACCATCGGTTGCTATTCAAAAATAGGACAAGGGGTGACGTACTACTTGGAGCGACCAGGCTCATCAGTAAAACAGCACAAATGAAATAAACGACAATTGAACGCTTTGCCACTTACAGGCCCAGCAAGCACTCTGATTGGTGGGGAGCATACAAATCAAGCCCTATGGGGGTATGTTCGTAATCGGAA
>JBBPTX010000718.1:0-17354 GCA_038094595.1 Pulveroboletus aff. annulatus | reverse complement strand
GTGATCAAGGCAAAGGGAGGCTATACCATGTACTAATATATCAGAAATACTTCATTTATATCAAAAGTCCAAAAAGCGTTACAATGGTATTGCTGTTTTGAAATGGCCATATCTCACCAGCCCCTGAGCCAAATCACATGACCCAGGGACCGTTTTGGTAGCCGAGAGCATGAACCTTATTTCATCTCACATAACCTAAGCAAAATTCCCACGGATGGTTGCAATATACTGCACACATTGCATTTTAGTCAAACATTGTAACGCTTTTTGGAGTCACTGTATAGTCACCTGTTTCAGGGGGGAAATCTTGTAGAGTATCTTTGAACAGGTGTATACATGAATCAATATCAATCATTTCATTGTGGAACTCTGTGTCCTGTTATGATTCATCTGCAGGGTATACACTTTTCCTCTTTATTCCTCTCAGACTAATAATTTCCTTTCTCATGCTGAGCTCACCACTTTCCATGTCATTCTATGACTTTCCATTACTCTTGTCAGCATGTTTATCCCTCACTGCACAGGTACTCTTCTTCTTCTGTTCTTCTCATGCCATATGCACTGGCTCTTAACATCTCCCTCTCATGCATGGCTTCTTCATTGTTCTTTCATATTCTATCACAGCTTCCATGTCTGCTCTTAGGTGTTTCTCACACTGGCCCTAAAAGGGTCCCTTTCACTATATAGACCCTTCAACAGGGCCTTTCATTTCTCTTTCTTAACCTAGTTCTACCTACAGCTTGTCACCTAGTTAGCTCTGGGAATACCATCATCTTTACTCCTCAGTCTTTGTTCTACTATTAAGTGAACACTTCACACTCAGCTTTTCAAAGCCTTTCCCTTGAACCCTTGACCCTACCACCAAGCTAGGCATAGGTTACCCTTGACCTGTCAAAACCTTTGGTGGTACATCAACCTAGCAACCCCACAGCTGGTTACCCTGATGACATCATCAATCCATTGACCCGTACTAGCTACTAGGCCCAGTAGGTCTATGTGTGACCTTATCCAAGGCCATGCATAACATGTCCCTGAATATATTGTGTCAACTCTGAAGCAGCAGAATAAGATCTTCAAAATATGGTGCAATATGAACTTTAAAGTCAAAAGCCAATTTGGTGAACATCACTTGCTTAGAATTCTTTGTAACACTGAGTTCTCCAATGGCACTCTCCATCCAGTCTGCAAGCAAGAATGAATTGAAGTCAAAGCTATCTCATTCCTGACCACCTGGGCCATCATACTAGATCATGATCCAGATTAGCACATAGAAGACAGACTTGATGTCATCTTGTGGCATATGTAGAATAGTAAAATCTTCTATTGCAATTGATGTGATGCAGCCCTGCTTGTAAATGGTGGGGCAGGTGGCTCTGCATTTCTGAATTGCAGCAGAAATTTGCCACAACAAGGATCTGGAAAGGAATGGGATGATATCCTGAACAGTGTTATGTGCAAGGACAAGTACTGAATGTAAGAACTTACTGTACCACCCATGCTGTACTGCTGTATGTATGTATATTCCTGAGAGGCACTCAAGTTTAAATAGTGACAAGCTATTAGTTTAAGCAGAGCTTTAAACAAATAAAAGTAGTATCATATAATATGTGAGTTATTCACCATTGGACAAAGATAAGAGCTATATGTAAATGCTATTGATTAGTCCATAAATAGTAAAACATTATCATAATGACTCATGAATTGAGTCATGTGGTTAGGGAAACAACAATATATCCATTGTGGATTTCCAAACCATGAGAATAGTCACACAACTCAGTGTCCATATCAATGGAACACAGCTGAGTTTTAAACACCTGAAATATGAAAAAGAAATTAACTTAATCATAATTTCAACAGTTCCATGAGCTTGGTTTGGATTCACCAGAATGCAACAACATCAACAATGGCAGAGAAGTTGTTTTGATGGCTTTTAGATTAGGCCTTTTTTGTTTGTGGGTACTAGTACCATGTCTAATCTAGTATCAGTATATGAGCCTGGCTTAAACCTGAGCCTGACCCTGGCCTGACCTGGACCCTAGATCCTCATAGCACAAATAAATAAATAACAAGGCAGGAGAGCTCAAAAACTATAGAGTATAATACATGTTACATCTTGCGGAGGTCATCCGCAGTTATCACTTCGAGGGTGCCAGTGAACCCTGAGAGGCAGCTGACAGGGCTGCTTGTCTTGCCAGTTCCTCGACATGTGCAAAAGGGTCAATCGCAAGGACCTCCTTAAAATTCCACGTGAGAAGCTGAAGACAAGATTACAAAAACCAAACATACCGGATCAAGGGGATCCTCTTCACCATCCTCATCAAGTGGCTCCCAAGGCGGGGATTCATAATACCACCTGGCGTAGGTCCATCACTATCAGTAGACTGGCATGTCCAAGCGAGTTATACTGACAATTCATCGCCCGATGGATCAGGTTGAATCATCCCGACGAAGTTTCTCCTGATTCGTTTGATTGCGCGTTTCATGGTAGACAGGGTCGTGAACTTGTATTCGCCCGATGGATCATACCCACTGCAAAAGAGACCGTCTTGGGTATCAACCCACCACGTAAAGTCCTCCGTGGCACTTGGAGTAACCCCAGCAGTACTCGAGGTCGGCTCTTTTGCTACGAGAGCGAGAGAGACTGTGTGGCTCACTGTGTCGTCCGCTGTGCCAATGTCGTCAACGACATACACGAGTTAGCACAGCAGAACGAGATCGTACGTTTTATTGAGAGATACATGGCATATGCAGGGCACACATATATACCCGTGACAAGGCATTTTTCAACGAGCTTGTCGACTTTATAGAGGGGTTCCAGTACTACGTTGGGTGGAATGGAGATTTGCCGCGGCTTGCGCATGATGAGGACGGCATCTCGCCTTTCGTGCCTCTCAAATCTCCATTTTCCTTTGATGGGTGCATTGGCGATCCCAGGGATCCTGTGGCCGATGTGTGTACTTTGGCAGTCTCGGAGATGTGTAGAACCATCACTTACGCTTCTTTATCCGCATTGAAGTCCTTGCGTTTCGCTCCGCGTGTGGTGATAATGAGATCGTCCTCAACTGGACCTTCCAGTGGCGGGAAGTCTGTCAAGCTGATATTGACGCCGTGCTTGTCCAACTCCTGCTGGAATTCGGGATCGTAGATATTACCTTCCACGTGCAATTGTCCCGTGTCATTGTCGAGTAGGCCATACGATCCGACCTGTTGGCAGATGATCGATCGCTAAGAAACACTGAGATCACGGTGATGAAACAAACTTTGACTTCGTGGAGCGGATCCCAATTAACATACTTGTGGGATACATTGCGGATAAGATCGATGAACTTGCGATGAAGAAACTGAGAGGACATACTGAAGTATGTGGTGGTGGTCAGAAAGAAAGAAAGCTGTGAAGGTACTAATCCAAGGACATCCGACAACTCGAAAGCTTGTGACAACTACTTGCTAGAAGTGACACGGGTACAGAACCAATTTTACCGACAGAGTCGGAGTCGGCGACCCCAAGGATATACATACTAGTAGCACACCGCGGACCCACACACAACTAAAGTATGGCTGCGAGGTAAGTCGAGAAAATACACATGCTGTGCCCGAGCACAGCTTGTGTAACCGCACTGGCCCGCGCACCGCCACTGCGTAAAAGGATTCCGTCGGGAAACCTGTAAAAATTCCCACACTGTTGTCGCGCAATGCGCAGTCACTCCCAGCTAGTACGCATTGGACTGTGCACATGTCGGTGTTTGCGGAGGCAAAGAATTTGCCGACATCCATCCTGTATAAATAGCTGGTTAATCCATAAGGCCCGTCTACCCTTGGCAAATTCGGTTCTCCGCTCAAAACGCAAAATGTTCCGAAAAACAAGATGTCAAGTCACCTAATTACGAAGAACTCATAATTGGCGTGTGGCGCGTCCTAGTCCTCTGAGACTCACCTTTCTCGACAATTAACTTCCAATAGGAGAGTCTCACCACAAACTCTCGTTGTTCTTCAGCGCTCTCTCTGATGTTTATACCATCAGTCCTCGCATGTTTGCGCTTTTCATCGTAGGATATTTCTGGTCTGACATCGAGGGGCCACTCGCTTTATTTCTCCAATAGACTGTTTTTCTTCGTGAGTACAATCACCCTACTCCGCCGATATCTATACCAACTATTTCTACTAGATCGAGAAAAGAATTTCGGATAACCTTGCTACCGACGAGATACCCGTCAGTCTATACTTGGCAGTGATATCTCGAGTGGCTTGTTCTGTGCTGAATGGCTATATGACATGGATGTCGTGAGTTCATAAAACCATTCGCGAATAATACTGGTATAAAATTCACTTGGTATTCTCCTTTTCCAGACAACGAAATAGCTATGCATATCGTTCGCCCATCAAGTATGAATATCAATCCCGTCTTTTTTTCTGGTAAGACAGCATTATGCTGATTTGCAATGTGTATGATGTTGAGCTGTGTTATCCACAGCCAAGTTGGTTTGCGGTCTGCAAGCTGCTCAGGGTAAGTGTTTGTGTGGTAAAGTTTCAAGTTGCAGCCGTTGCCAAGGCCAAAGGTACTGTCGTATTACCAATCATATAGCTTCCCCACTTGGACTATGACGTTGGCGAGCAAGTGTTCTAACTTGACATTCACGGATAACAGCTTTGGTACCCAAATCGAGAAGCCGAACCATCGTAATATCTCAGAGGGCAAGTACTATGTGCCTTTCACTCTAGGTCCAACCAACGGCAAGAGAAACTAAACACCCGGGCCAAGCATGCAAACATAGTTGTCATCCAGTGCTAGTGCGTGAAAGATATACCAGCACTCACGCAAGGACACTATGTTTACCTGTCAGTTTGTATAAATTCAGTAAGTCCTCGCAATGAGCAGATCTATATGCCCAAAAATGTTGTTCGGGTCCACTGACAAGCCTAGGATTGCAGGGCTGACAATGAATCACACTCCAATGGGAGCCTCTGTGTAAGTAATGTGTCCACGTCATTGAAGGCGGGTGCATCATGATGTCTTAGTCTACCCAAGATGGACTTGGACTTGGGTTCAAACCTAGTTTACCGTTTGCGGCGAAATCATATCGCGTCGGTTCTGGGGTTCTACACTGGACCCTTGGGATCCACTGTCTTGGTTTTGTCACATCATTGACGCAGCGACAGGCCAAATATTCCCACTGGTTCACATCCCTGTCCGTATCCGCACTTTCTCTGACAGTGACTTCAGAATGTGTACACGACACTGATAAGAATGAAACTGACATGACCGAAAGATCACACATCTATCTCAGACTTGAGATTTTTTCCCTCCCCCTCTACCTGATTAACTGTGTTAGTCATCCTATGGCCGCATGAACCACCTGATATTATCAATGACGAAGTGGCATGGCTCCAAGGCGCGTTCATCAGCAGTCTGCTTTGCGGCACACAGATCACTCTATTCATCATGTCATTCCTCGCAGTGCTCAGGAGGCGCTTGTGCCGTGGATTGCGGATTTCCTTGCTAATTTACATCTTTTTCTTATGCGCAACCATGACGGCTGGTCAAGAGTTTAGCTTGGCGTTTATCCAGATGGGCTTCATCCAGGACCGAAAATATTCAGGGGGGCCAAACGGGTTCCTTAGTGAGCGGTACTCAACACCAATTGATATGGCATCAACGTGCTTGTTTGTGTTTGGAATTTGGATGATGGAATCATTGTTAGTAGGTCATGGTCTTTGAATGTTGGCGGAATGGCTGACTTTGAACATTGAAGGTATGGCGGTGTAGAGTCGTCTGTTGCATGGGAGATCACCCTACGTGGGCTGGGGTCTTTATTCCATCCGTTCTATTGGTTTCTGAATATAGTGGGTCCTATCGTATCTTGGCTATCACGAGCATACTTATGGTTTCCTCTTTTACTCTTGGGACCAACAGTTACTGGCACCCTTTTTCTATACGAGATGCTGCAGGGCGGAAACATGATCAATTACGCACTCGCATACTTGGGCCTATCCCTCTTGCTCAACGTCATTGTCACGGCCGTTATCGCGGGATGGCTGCTGCTGCACAGACGGCATGTGGTAGAGTTATTTGGGTCGGGATATGGGATACATTATGCCAGTGTTAATTGAATCGGCGTCACTCTACACGACGTTCCTCATCCTTGTCATCATCTTCTTCGCGGTTGGCACACCGACGTCAAATGTCCTCCAACAGGCGGTCGCGCAGGTCGAGGTAAGCACCCCACGCTGACTTGCACGCTGTTCGGTTAACTCCTTTTAGCAGAGCACCACGTCTCTGTTGATCATTTACCGGATCGCGCAAGGGAAGGGGTGGAGGGACGATGCGGGGGTCTCAACGGAAGACTGGAAAGGGAGAACGGTGGATCACGAGGAACCAGAGGAGGTCTATTCGGAGAGGGTACTGGTTCCTGCTCTGGCCGATGCGAATGCACCGTCTACTTTGAACAAGGACAATGGGATGCCGACCCAGATGAGCATGTTTTCTGACGCAGCCACCGCTGTCCGGGACGATATGGTGTAGGAGGGGACTGTTTCATCATTCTCGAACGTGGCTTATTTGTATTTCCTGCCCTCAGTGGACGTCATAATGAATCCCTATCAGTGAGTCGCTTGGGACAGTTGGAGCAACCCACCGGTTCGGATGCTACCCACCAATACTTTCATGACTTTCGGGTTTTAATGGGAACGTTAAATGGGTGCCCATGTGAATCATACAATTATACATAGCTCCGGCCCCCCAGCGATCACATAGCCCGACATAAGTGGTAATACACCTTATAATACACCGAGCCTACTACGTTGCGTTATGTAATTTGGGGTCCTCTTGTTCCACTGGACGCCTGTACATCAAAAAGCTACATAAGTAGTAGCGAACGACCCATCTTGAAAGGATATAGCATACAATTAGCTTAGGCGGGTATATTGGTAGTGTAAGCTGATTTACATCACAGTGGACCTTTGTTATCGACTTCTAACCCAGACGCCCATTGTTGAGAGAACTTCTCATTTCCAAAACGACACCCCGAGTCAACTCATGCCTTCCTTGTTTTCTAGATTCCCTTCCTCCGAGTCGTTCTTGCTGCCCGCCTCCTCGTCTGGCGGTGCCAAGACGTTCAATTGAATCACGTTTGGTCCTTTCTGCGAAGAGCCCCACAGTATCAACTCCGGATCGGTCGACGTAGTCCACCCTTCCCCGCGTGCGATACGTAGAATGGTAAGGAGCGATGCAATGGACTGCAAAGGAAGAAATGAAACGAAACACGTCAGTCCCGAACCACGACACGACGAGCACCCACGGTGCAAAGAAGAAAACAACCGTGCTCACCTGAACCTGCTCAACCATCTGTTGAAGGGAATTTGTCGCTGGACTTCCCGTTGCGTATGCCACGATGACGACGAGGAGAAAACTGGTGTAGATGGCTGCAGACTCGATGACTACCGCTGCGATGCTGACGTATCGATGACCATGGCCCCGTCCGAATTGGGTCACGACGCGGTGTCGGTGGTATAGCAGCCGTCCAGCGATGAATCCGGACGCAGCAAAGTTGAGCACGAGCGAGGAGATGGCATAGGCAAGGACGTAGCCCATCGGTGGGGTGGCCATGATGATGTGATAAATAAAAAGGCTACCGGTGACTGGTGTACCGAGTCGCGAACGGTCAGTGGACAACAATCATGTCGACCAGAATGGACGCACTTAGCACCACGATCAACATGAGGGACGGAATAGCGATGCCGAGCCACCAAAATTTGTCTCCTGCGCTACACACCACATGACATCGCCATACCTTGAACATGTGTTAGTCATTTCTGCAGATAATATCTCCCGAAAAGGCGCATCTCACCAGCAGAGATTCCATCATCCAATTAGCGAAGACCACCAGGATGTTCGATGCAAGATTGGCAGGGATGTGGCATGCATTTCCGAGAAACACACTTGGCCCACCAGGATAATCTCGTCGTTTAACAAAAGCCATCTGGACCAGGGCGGCGAGGAACCCTTGAGCGGCCGTCGTGATTACAAACAAGGCAGCGATGTATACCAACAGGACAGTTCGTACACGCCTGCCTTGCAGAGCCTTCCTTTGAAAAACAGCAAAAAAGGCCATGGCACAGAGGGTGCTCTGGATTCCAAAGAAGATGTTGCTGATGGTGTTTCCTTGGAACCATGTCTCTTCCAGGAGGGTCATACTGTATGAATTATCGCCGACGTAAGAGCAGGAAGACGCCATGGCTCTCGCTGGCGACAAGGACGACTCCAAAAAAGTATTGGCCAGAGTATCGAAATCGAAAAAAGAGGGTACCAGGCTTGTGGAGTCTTACAAGACACAACTGGCAAGATATAAAGGGATATCGCTTGAAATCGGAAGGAAATGGAGGCATCCATGATAAACCGTACGTCCCCGGATACAGATGAAACACATTGACGTTTACGGGCAATGTGGCCGCGGTTATCCAATTAGGAGTCTTCCGGAACAGATTATTGTTGATCTTTAGAAACCGTAAGCTATAGTTTCATCACCCTGGGTTGACAATCAGCAATATTACCTGAAACTGACGTTCATCCGAGGTGCGTCCCTACACTCTAGATATACAGAGATTTTGGATGTCGCTGTGGCAGTCCGGCAGATGACTATCGCAACGTGGAACATCCAATTGCGCGGTGTTGAGAGCAGGATCGGCGGAGTGGCGGTAAATCTATGTATGACCTTTGTTGATCAAGATGGATTATTTTCCCAGCAACGTAAAGAAAACGAAAACATGGGAATATTCACGATGGTCGCGACGTTGTGGCATCGACCGCAGATCTTCGACTGTCCTAACGTCAACGCGGCCTTCCGATAACATAATTGAAGCCCGGCCAGACTCCAGTGGTGGGCCATAAAAGTATGGGTGGTATGATCACGGACGAAATAAGCCCCCAGGTACTTGTTTCCCGCCGACAACCCCTTTGGATGAAGGTGAGTCTAGATGCTAATGATTGGTTGTATCGGAACCCCATTGTGAGCGTGTATACCCCATTAATGTTGAGTGCGAGGTCCTATATGGATCGCCAGCTGCATCACGTGTCAAGGTCCACCTCCCACACAGCATGTCAGCTTTGACGAATTGGATCAAAAACCCAACTATCACTGGAACACGATAACGCTCCAAAATGCTGGACACTTCAGCATGCCGCGCGAGTATCCTATATACGTGTAGCTGGGGTAACATGGCGAGGGTGTGTGGGGTTGACAGACTGTCAGCGTTTTCCAAGTGAACCATTGACAGATTCGGACGGTTGTCACAACTGTTTGCATATTAGACTGTAGCGGCAGGCGGGAACTTGACAGAACGAGCTGGACATACTCAATCCAACAGCTGTTTGGGTTGAAATGGCAATGTCACCCGTGGGCTTGCACATTCAAATATTCTCATCCAATTGATACGGGCCATACGCCCCGGGAGGAAACTGCCGGGGGTCCATGACGTTTTGAAGGGGAATAGCTAGGCTAATGTATTAGCCATCGGATCCGTGCACTCACTTTCGCAGCAGTTTCGGGGCGATGGGTATCAATATGGTCATGTCAGAGATCGATGAGAATGAATCAAGCGGGATTCCTATAACGGTGCACGGGAGCTATCGGTACACCACAAGGAGTGTAGCGTTTCCAAGGAAACCCGCGCGTCGCCCGTTCAACTGACCGACTCGGACTGTAACTCGCGAGTCGGGAATTCTGTGGGAAGGGATCCTGTCAGTACTTCATTGACAGTCCCCGTAAGCCAATTCAACGAATCGTCAGTGACCACAGAACAGACAAGAAGTCCGTCCAACGTTGGACTCGCTACTCATTACCTCCACACATATGCCTGGCAAACCAATCTGAATTCAAACCCCAACTTGGACAATCGAAGATCGATGTCGATCATTCAACAACCATTTGAAAGGGATGGTCGACGTCCTAGATTAAGCCATTCGTTTACCATCCCCTCTGAATGTAAGTTATGCACTACTGCCTGCATGCTTGCGGTCCAGTGCGGACCCATATCCATGACGACCACTGGCAGGTGTCCGTGTCAATGGTCACGCCACCGTACAGGTTCGACAAGGTGCATGATCATGAGGGGTTGAAATATCAGTGCTGACACCTAGCGCTCACGGTCCGGTGACTTGTTGGCCCTGTTGGAGTCGTAATGTTATGACACTTGACCTTGAGGTCTTGATGACTCGCGCCCTGAGAAGCCGCGGCGAAGCTCCGGGGGCTTTGGTGGCCGAGCAGTGAGTAGTTTTGGTCCAGGCGTATACATTCCGCGGCCGCTAGCAGGTGGTATACCTATCGAGTCCACTGGGACCGCCAGGGTCCTATGGTATAACCTGAAAAACACTAGAATAAGTCACATCTTTGGCCACTGGTACGGTGACCCTGCTCCAGATGAAGGTCAAACCATGCACGCGAGGCTTTGGAGACATAGGGCCGTGATACACAATGAGTCACCGGAGCACAGGCAGCCTTTAAGTTGGTGCCAACGTATGTGACGCCGATACCACGTTGTGGTCGTTGGTGTGTACACGACCTGAAAAACATTGGTATTCACATTCAAGAGAGAACAAGCGTACCTATCCACAAACTTGGCAAGTCGTCAGAAATATGTATGGTGAGATGGACAACAAGTAGGAAAAAAGGGGGGAAAGGGACGTCTCGATCGTCCGTAATGTACCTCTAAATAAGCAAAAACCATCGGAGGCGAGAAGATGTGAGCAAGGTGACCTAGCGTCCCTTGCGATATGAACAAAATGCGCGGGGAAGTAACAAGGAAAATGACATCGTTAAGGAGAAACAAGATGGCAACAAGAAGAATCTACAGCAGTATTAGGCCCTGAGGTCGACCTTGAGGTCTTGAGAGCGCAACCACATCCGGTCGCCGCACATACCTATTCCTTCGTCGTTGATTGTCATGTCGTATGTTTCATGGGCAAGTGGTGCAGAATGGCGAGGGTTGCGAGGGGCAGAGAGGGCAATAAGATAAAGCAAGAAGACAGCAGATCAGCAGACGTGGAAGAAAAACGGAGTAGACGAGTCCCAAGACGGGACGACCAATTACGCCAGCACCCCGCCGAACCATCCGAGAATCTTGAACAAGCCCCATAGACATCCCCCCGCGATAACCGGCAAACTGAGATTGTCATCTATCCCGCCGAGATCTGACAGCCACGTGACACGTATGATCAGTCGACACGCACACATGCAGCATGAAACACATACCCAGCGCCTCGGCGATGCCGGTCACGAGTCCGGCAAACACACCGACCGTGAGCAAGCCCGCCCATCCTGCCAGTGTAGGCGAGGATGCAGATCCTGTATGAGTACCCCCGATGAAGCTCTGCGAAACGCCAAGCTGCCATGTCCACGTCAGCCCGTTCTCTCTCATTGGTCCGACGAAGGACCAGAAACCCGTGGCAATAGCTGCGCCTGTGAGTGTGGCAGCTGTGAATCCTGCTAAACTCTTGCGTGGGGCGAGTGGGAAGATGCCAAGAAGGCGCTTGGGAAGGGGAGGTGTCCGGCTGCCGTAGAGGCGGCCAAAGGTGGATGCAGCCGTGTCGGCCCAGGAGAGGCTGCAAGGCAATCAAGAGTCAACAACTAGTTGAGATGAACGTGGAAACCACGTACATGAGCACCGACACGACGGCAATGTCGAGTGGTAAGGCAACGAGGACGGTATTGACCCCCAATATGTACCATATGACGCCGTTCGAGGATCTCTAAACAGACCGTTGTCATCAGTGACAGAGTGCTACATCGGAACGCATACTTTTTCGCTGTCGCGCATAAAGATGCCGACGCACTTCTCAAAGGCGTGTTCCAAGGACGGGTAACGCAACCGAAGGATGTCTATAGGTATCAACACAGCCAGCGCAGAACTGAGTGCGATGACGACGCGCTGCGGGTCTCCGTTCGAAGTATACAGGTATACGGTCAAAAATCCTGTGCGACCCCTACTATCAGCGACAGGGGACGGTCACGCGCGCGAGGGTGCATACCGATCGACGAATGCAATGCCTTGCGTGGCACCTCCCAGTCGATCGCACTCGGTTTGTGAATGCCGTTGGGAGTCGAATTTGTGCGCCCATGCTTGAACTTGCGTTTGGGGGAGACCGAGGTGCGGCTGTCGACTTCTTCGACGAGTTCTTCGATGGTAGACTCGCCAGCGCTGAGGCGAATGCTGCTCTGGGAGTGCTGTTTCGAGGCATGTTTTCGCCTGGGTGTCCGCTTGGTGGGCATGCCACCAGGCAGGGGTGCCGGGGATGGCGTGGTGGACGGCGAGGAGAACAAAATTTTGGGAGAGGAGGGGCGGCGGGGAATGGAAGGCGTGCGGGAGCGGGAGCGTCGTGGCTGGTCGTGGGCGAGGCCGAGCGAAAAGGCGTCATTGGCGGGGAGTGTCATGATTGCGCCAGGACAACACCGAAAAGCGCGCTCTCGGCCTACCAAGGGGTGGCTGTGCAAATATGAACACGACAGCACCGACACGCAGACGACCACTTGCAGAGAACGAAAAAAGGTGTATAAAATGTCGACTCTACAGTGAACCCTAATCGATGGTAGTACACGATCAGCGTTGTTTGGTTTCGAGAGACTGTCCATGTTTCGGAGCATTAAAACGAAGGCCGGGTAGGAGAAATGAGCCTCGTCAATCGTAGTTATAACTCCGAGAGCATCACACGTCGACTCGTCCTCACAATCGTGCGCAAAAAAGGTCCATTCTGTCGTGGGGGATGTCAACCAAAGATGATCTATATCTGCAAGTAGTTTGACGATACACACCAGAGTCATTCCAAACCCTTGCACGAGACAAGTAGTGAATTCAAACCCTGTGTGCTCGATGGATGTCGTAGCCAACAGAGGACACGTTGCCTCGCGGTAGCTGGGAAGAAATATTATGTAATACAAAAGTTTTCAACCCTTTTGGTCGAGTCTCTTCTTGATGATATCAAAAACTCTGATTCGTGTGATTTCCGGCTCATCGATGTGAGCTACTCAAGGACGGTGGGATACGACGAGGTGAGCCAAAGTAGTGGAACATGGCCACAATATGTTGTAAACACAGCATTCACCAGTTGCTCGACCACCGGATAACATCCACCGTAATGACCACCCAATGTGGCTCCCATTCATTCCAATGGAACCGATAATCAGCTTGTTAAGCTGTCACGTCACCGTGTTATAAGCTCGCTTCGGGCTGCGAGCCACTTTACACCTTGACCTCAAACCACCCCTTCTTTGTTCCGACCGTCATGACCACCCTTTATTATGGCCGCGTCATCAATCCACAGACACTTGTGCACTACCACGCTCTCCCTTGCTGTCTCATCGCTGTCGGCCCCGATGGCAACATCATTTGGATCGAGGACAGCGTCGACCCTTCGGTCGTCCACGACACTATCGCTGCGCGTGAGCTGAAAGAGGGCGACTATACTTTTGTGGATTTCAGCGAAAAGGACGGCGAATTTATCATGCCTGGCCTCATCGACACCCACGTTGTATGTCGACCTTTATCCACCCCGCATACAGATTACTAAACCACGTCACAGCACGCGTGCCAGTTCCCCAACCTAGGCGTGTACGTATTACGGGTGCATACATGCCAAGTCTTGACGTATTTTTTCCTTATCTCCAGTGGTGGTGACCTTGAACTCGTGGAGTGGCTTCGCGAATATACGTTCCCTACGGAAAAACGGTTTAAATGCAACGCATACGCTGAGCGCGCGTATAACAAAGTCATTGATCGTTCCATTGCTTCGGGGGTGCGTATTTCGTGTATGTGCTATGCATACAAGTGCTCATAGTCGATGATAGACGACGACGAGCTGTTACTACGGCAGCTTGCACCTTGGTGCCACCAAGATCCTCGCAGACGTTGTCCGGAAGAAAGGTGACCACCAGACCTGCATATATGCTACTTAGTATGCTAAATATGAATCATCTAGGACAACGTGCGTTCGTCGGTGTACGGTTTACTTGTCACCACTTCGGCAAGTCAAAACTAACACGAACCCCCGACAGAAATGCAACATGGACTTTGACTGTCCCGAAGACTACATTGAACCATCGGCTGAGGCCTCTTTGAAGGAAACCATCGAGCTCATCGAATATATTCAGCGCTTCCCTTTCTCGCCTGCCAATGAACCGCTCGTTCACCCCATCATCACTCCCCGGTTCGCACTCTCATGCAGCGATCAGCTCCTCACAGAACTTGGCAAACTCGCCAAGTCACTCCCTCACATCTCCATTCAAACCCACATCTCCGAAAACCGCAAGGAAGTGGAAGCCGTGCTGGAACGATTCGACGCGGAATCCTACGCGGCAGTATACGACCGATTCGGCCTGCTCTGCCACAACACCATTCTTGGACACGGCGTATGGCTGACAGAACAAGAGATGGACCTGATCGCGGCGCGGGGCGCGGGTGTGGCGCATTGTCCGACAAGCAACTTTTATTTGAGCAGTGGGATGGCCCAAGTGGGCAAGCTGTTGGATTACGGTGTCAAGGTAGGCAACACAATTCCGCATGTAGTGGTATCGTTTCACACCCCTTGGTTTCTTTTAGGTTGGTCTTGGGACGGATGTCGGTGGTGGGTACAACCCCTCAATATTGTATACCATTCAGATGGCGAGTACGGCGTCCAAGATGGTCTTTGTCCAATCGGAGTTGGACGAAGAGCGTCGTCGCAAGCATTCCGGGCACACGAAGAACGGTAAACACAGCAAGGTTGGAGAGCAGGGCCATGCGCATACATCTTCTGCTGTGTTGCATTCAGAGTCAGAGGTGTTAGACGTCGAGCACGGACGCAATGGACACAATGGATCTAGTGGACACCATGAACACGACGGGCATCATGGGCATAACGGGCATGGTGGACACAACGGGCATGGTGGAGACCACAGGCATCGTGTATGCCACCACCCCTGCTACTGTCACTGCCACTGTTACCCTCCTCCCAAAGTCTTCACCGACAAGAAACTCGAAGTCGCAACACTTCTCTACCTTGCCACGCTCGGCGGTGCGGGTCTGTGCAGCCTCGAACACCGCATTGGATCGTTTGCAAAGGGCAAAGCGTTTGATGCGCTGTACGTTAGTTTGGACGACGCGTGTGGGAACCCGGCATTGTGGGGTGATTGTGTGAGTGAGAATGAGGATAAGGAGATAGAAGACAGGTTGAGGCGGTGGTTGGAGCGGTTTTTGTTTGGGGGGGATAATCGGAATGTGAGAAGGGTGTTTGTGCAAGGGGCGGTGATCGGTGGGGCGGATGTGCAGAGTCGGGGGGCGAGTCTGAGCCTTTGAGGTGGGGGAGATACGGAAACATGTATGATGTTCTTTATCTTGTTGTATGTGATCAGATGCTGAGCGTTTTTGGTGCAATCAACGGAGACCAACACTGGCTGTTTTAGCCGTAGGCTTCGGATCTCCTCCCAGCTTTTCTTATCTCAAATAAGGTGAGATCATGCTCTCGATTGACCAACACCTTTGGGTACTCACATAACTGTAAACTGTAGATCTCACTTCCTTCTAGGTGTGTCTTGAGACGTCATCCCAACAACGACTGAAAAAATGGCGTATTCGGGCTGGGCGGTCTCCGGGTAGCAAAACCTCCGATCTCTGCATCGTGCTTTTGTTGCTTTTTTGGCCATATAAAGTGCCATCCACGACATTTCAACGTCTCGCATTTCCTTCCCCCCCCTTTTTTCTCGATCTTCAACTCGCGGAAATCGGAGGGCCGGTCATCATCGTGAGCGCGAGCAAGTATAGCTGCGATGTGCTCGTCGTCTTATTCGAGGGGGACCCTGTGTACGTCGCGTCGCGTGTCACAAAGAACATGTCCATGAAGTCTCCGATTTTTTGTCTCCAACGATTCGTGTGAAGAGGGCGAGCATCATCAAGGATCCTACCACAATCTTGCGCGAGCTATGAGACAAAGCTTAGCTTCCTTCGGAAGACGTGCTCTTTTCGATCACCGATCTGGTGGTGTCCCACCGCTGCGTTCGCTTGCCTTCCATTGCATGCTGCAGGTCCATATAGGAAAGACCGATCGAATTTCTAGCTATCGGTGAGAGCATACTCGCTTCCGTAGCTTGCGAGCTGGTTGCCATTTGTCGACATCTCAATGATCTTGCTACACTAACATACATCGAGGGCTCCAATAGCTCTGAGGAACTCAAGGAGAGTCGATGGGTTCATGTTGCATGTGGACCAATTATCAGAGGAACCGGGAGAAGTGGTGCATCTCGCATTAACGATGCAGTTCGCTGAGTTTCGTTCTGTTGTGGGGACGCTATTAATATTACCATGGATGATTGTCATGCGGATAAGATTGCGTCCATGTTTTACAAGAATATGGTTGATGACTCTGGTCGTCTGGATTGTACCCGTGCGGCATTCGCGCTTCACGAAACGATGAAATCTGCAGAGGTACCATTCGACCAGCGTATTTCATACATGCATCTCGGTGCCTGATTCCAGGTCCTGTCTACGATTAATCTTACTTTGCACCTGTACATACTATCAAATCAGGATGTGACGTACACTAACTGCACTGATATACGAGATCAACATCAATTATAGTTATGAGTAGTCGTACCAGCTACATATGTAGCTATTAAGCTGGAGGAGCTCCAAAGCGGACTGTGGCCCAGATCTCAGAGCCCATAACACGTGTGACAGAGCACGAATGTTTGACCGTCTTAGTCTGCCAATGTCTGAGAGGAAGGACGTGCCCTGCCTTAGTACGAACCTTCCGTTGGGATTTATGCGCTCTGTCATTTATTAGGCCTAAGACTCCCTTTCTGCTCCGACAGGGCACAGTAACATCAAGCCTCACTAAGCCTGAGCTACATCGAGGGTGCAGATTTTCTCCCGGTGGCAACCTATAGGCAGATGAAATTGAATTTCTGGTAATACACTGGGTGCATCAATAGGGGAGTTCAAAGTAGAAAACGGGTCCCGTTTTGGGGTCGTTTTGAGTGCAGATTTGAAAATGGATTTGGCTGACCCAAAACTGCTTTGTACTTTGACATCCCCGGTTTTGGGTCTGTTTTGGGCGTCGATTTCGCTTGCGCTGGACAACGTCGTGTCGGAGATGACATCATCGCTAACGGAGCTTAAAATTAAGAACAATCGCCAAGGGAAATCGATATCAGAGTTGGCAGAATTTGGCCTGAATCAGCACTCAGTGTATCAGTATAAATAAAATATAAACAGTTTGAGAGGCAATAAGTGATGAGTGACGCGCCGCATATTGATGTTGAGCGGTGAGCGAGCGAGCAGTATTTGAAACTCAGCCAGTATCGTAGGGACCGTGCCGAAATCAGCTTTCAAACCGA
>JBBPTX010000717.1:0-17358 GCA_038094595.1 Pulveroboletus aff. annulatus | reverse complement strand
TGAAGGATATGGAATGTCGCGGAATGACATGGAATGTAACGGGTTTTAAGCGTGAGAAAAGGAAAGAGTGTTAGTTCGTAATGTGAAGTAGAGAAAAAGAGTAGACCCTGCAGCGAATCGTAACATTTACGATACGAAAGCAGCGCCTTCTGCTATTATTTCTACTTTTTTGCCGACAGAGGAGTCCTCTCAGAGGCTCGGCTGGGGTGTCACACCAGTGCTTAATTCCTCTAAAGTAAAAACTAATCCTTCAATCTCACCTGCAGATCAAATCCCAGACAAAGGAATCTTTTGTAGATCGCTCAAAATTGATAACGAATTAAAAATGAAGATAAAGGTAAAACCCAAAAACACTGATCAAACTTTTATTTCCATATCAGCGCTCTTGGACTCTGGCGCAAACTGCGTCTTTGTAGATAACATATTCGCCATGCAACATGTACTCCCACTCAAGAAATTGGAAAAACCTCTTACCGTCTATAACGTAGATGGCACACAAAACGAAGCAGGCAAGATCACACACGTTGCCTCTCTTCTGTTAGATTACAAAGGACATCAAGAAATAGTCGAAGCAGAAGTCACCAACCTAGAAAAGAACCAGATGGTGATCGGCTATTCTTGGTTAAAAAAGCACAACCCAGACATCAATTTGAAAACTGGGGAAATCAAATTAAGAAGCTGTGGAAAAGAATGTTGGGAGCTCAGAGATAAAAGTGTATATCTCAGGCTATTAGAAAAAGAAGAGCAAGAAGCTCAATATAAAGTATACGAAACCATAAAAACGTTAGAAAAGAAGCAAAACAACAAAAAGGAACGAAACATTAGAATAGGACAAGCAGTAGATGAAAAATTGAAATTCCTCATGGATCAAAAGAAATCCACTGCAGAACTCGTACCAGAATGTTATCATGAAAATCTAAAAGTATTCGAAGAGAAGGCGTCCACCAGAATGCCCATATGAAAATCTTGGGATCATGCTATAGATCTCAAGGAAGACTTTCAACCAAAGAAGGGGAGACTCATACCCCTGAGTGCAGATGAACAGAAGGAGGTCTCAGACTGGCTAGAAGATCAGTCTTCTAAAGGATACATAAGATCTTCCAAATCTCCTCAAACGTCACCAGTCTTCTTCGTACCAAAGAAAGATGGGAGAAAGTGCATGGTACAAGATTATCGTTATCTAAATTCACAAACCATACAAAATAACTATCCCCTTCCTCTCATCTCGCAACTCGTAGACTGATTGAAGGGGGCTAAGCTATTTACCATGTTGGATCTCAGATGGGGATATAACAACATACGCATCAAAGAAGGCGATGAATGGAAAGCGGCCTTCGTAACGCATAAGGGAACCTTTGAACCGCTGGTGATGTTCTTTGGATTATGCAACTCTCCGGCCACCTTTCAGACAATGATGAACAAATTATTTGCAGATATGGAAGACATCGTAATGGTATACATCGATGACATCATGATATTTACCAAAACAGACAATGAACAAGAACATGCAGAAATCATTAAGAAAGTATTAAAACGTCTAGAAGAAAACAATCTCTTCGCTAAACCAGAGAAGTGTCACTTCTTCTAGAAAGAAGTCGATTATTTGGGGATGGTCGTGGGACAGAACAGGATCAAGATGGATCGCAAGAAAGTCGATGCCATCTTAGATTGGCCTGCATCAAACAACGTGAAAGGAGTATGAAGCTTTCTTGGACTT
The DNA here is from genome assembly GCA_038094595.1 of Pulveroboletus aff. annulatus. Lineage (NCBI taxonomy): Eukaryota > Fungi > Basidiomycota > Agaricomycetes > Boletales > Boletaceae > Pulveroboletus > Pulveroboletus aff. annulatus. The sequence goes on along the minus strand of JBBPTX010000717.1, from coordinate 15,641 downwards.
GCCAACTACTATTGTCGCTTCATAGAAGGGTATGCGCAAGTCGCTAGACCTCTAAACGATCTCCTAAAGAAAGACATCCCTTGGAAATGGAACTCTCCCCAACAGAACGCTTTTAATGAATTAAAAGAACGATTCACCACAGCTCCTATCCTCACCTATTCAGACATTGACTGTCAATTTCGATTAGAAACAGATGCCTCTGATTACGCAACAGGAGCAGTGCTATCTATATTAAAAGAAGATAAATGGCACCCAGTGGCCTTCAGCTCACACTCCATGTCGCCAGAAGAAAGAAATTATCCTATTGCAGATAAAGAGATGTTGAGCATCATTAGAGCATTAGAACAATGGCACCACTATTTAGAAGGAACAGAACATCCATTTGAAGTATGAAATGATCATGCTAACCTTCAATATTTTATGAGGGCGCAAGATCTATCAAGAAGACAAGCCAGATGGGCGCAATACTTATCTAGATTCAACTACACTTTCGTATACAAGCCAGGATCATCCAACGCAAAAGCAGATGCTCTCTCTAGAAGAGAGAACCACACACAAGGAATAGAGGACGATAACAAAGGCATAACTATGATATCCCCGGAGCGGATAAGGACAACATCATCCAAAGTCGCAATCTACGATGAAGGGGCACAGCTACATCAAGACATATTTAATCAAACATGTCTCTTGACAGAGACAGAAGTACAGAAGTTATGTAAAGAACACAAAGTGTGTGAAGAAGCGAATGGACTTCTTTACCAAGAAGGAAACTGGTTATACGTTCCGGCCAAAAACAGAGATAATGAAGATCTAAGAATCAAGACCCTTAAATTATGTTACAACTCACCCATGGCAGGTCATCCCGGAAATGAAAAGACCATTGAATTAGTCTTACGACATTATTGGTGGCCTGGTGTCACAACCCAGATTAAAAACTATGTATCTCGTTGTGATCGATGCGCACGAATGAAACCTTCCAACTAGCCCAGCTTTGGTTTATTACAACCCCTAGAAGTCCCTAGCGGACCCTGGCAGGACATATATGTCGATTTTGTTATCGATCTGCCAGAAAGCAACGGATCCGACAGCATCTTAGTAGCTGTAGATCGCTTCTCGAAAGAAGGGGTGCTTATCCCTTGTCACAAGACAACATCCGCCATTGAGACAGCAAGTCTCTACCTTCATCACATCTTCAAGCACCATGGAATTCCACTATCTATAGTGTCCGATCGAGGACCACAGTTTGCTTCACAAGTCATGGCAGAGCTATGCAAGAAGCTTAATATAAAACAATGTTTATCTACAGCATATCACCCATAGACAGATGTCAAACAGAAAGAATGATCAGGGATGTGCAACAGTATCTAAGAATATTCTGCGCAGAGCGCCAAGGCGAATGGGCACAATGGTTACCCATCGCGCAATTCAGCTATAACTCTAAGAGGCAAGCCTCCACCAAGAAGTCTCCATTTGAAGTCACTCGTTCCTACATCCCATGCATGGGAATAGAACCCATTGCATCATCCTCCAAGGCACCAGCTGCCGACGAATTCTTATCTACCCTACACGATGTGACGGAGCAGACTAAATTAAACTTGGAACAAGCTCAGCTGCGTATGAAAGCACAAGCTGATAAGCATAGAAAGGAGACTCCTCCCTATAACATTGGAGATAAAGTGTGGCTTTCCACAGCTAATTTAAGGTTGCCGCGTGCAAGTCACAAATTAATAGAGAGATGGTTAGGGCCATATGACATCATCACGCTAGTTGGGGATAATGCAGTGACCCTTCGCTTGCCATCCTCTATGCGAATCCATCCAACCATTAATGTATCATGGGTGAAGCCTTATAAGGAAAGGCTTCAAGGACAACCTGTCATCGCTCCCGGCCCTATACAGGTAACCAAGGATCGAGAAAATTTATATGAAGTAGAAAGGATCATTGCTAGTAGATTCAAAGGTCATCGCCTTGAATACCTGGTCCATTGGCTAGGCTATGATGAGACAGATCAAACTTGGGAACTGAAAGATCATCTTCTACCGGGTGCGCTTGATGTCATTGGCGATTTCCATAGGGAGTATCCTTCTGCACCTCGAAGGTTGCGGATGTCTCATTCGGCATTCATATGATGCTTTTACGAACACAAAGATCTCACTCTTCCATCAACACACCCTTTTGATTGCCTGGAAGTTGATCCTTAGATGGGAGGTAGTGTTACAGCTATATATTTTTCATCTTGACATCTGCGCATAAGGACGCTTTCTCTATCTTATCAAGGGAAAACCCGACCTAGACACTGTGCTAGACACAGGGGATCTATGGGCCCTTTCAGATCTGTGGGCTTCATACTACCCTTCACCTTTTGCTCCACAGATCACATCACATATTTAATAAACCTCGTGATCATCACAGACCTTACATCAGTCACCCCATCACTGTGATGTGATCCCTTATCCTTAATTACCATTGATATCTTCCATTCCACCCACCCACAGCAGATCAATGGCTGGTAGCCTCATGTATATATTAATCTCCATTACAGGCTGACTCCTCATGTCAATCATGTTGGGCCTAGGGGATGGACTTATGTAGATACGTATCTAGATCAGTACACAACATGTATCTACACGTAGAATAATATATAAAGTGAGACTGGACGAAGCTAAGTCTTCAGTCTAGTTCTCTTGTCCACTGTCTACAAAAGTAGTATTAAGATCAATCCTCTCCTCTCAACGTCTATAAGATAGTGATTGCCTGCAAGAAATTGTAGTCGCAACAAGTATTAGTCCGATAACGTAAGAAAAGAAAAAGCGTCTATCCTGCAAGTGAATCGTAACAGATGCCCAAGGTAGACTTGGTCTTGGCCATTACGGCCAGTCCACCAGTCATTGAGAATTTGCCTGTAGATTGGTGATCTGTCTCACAGGACTTTGTTCCCAAGTCCTTGATCTGCGGCAGTGAGATCTCGGAAGTGGTTATCGACATTGAGGAGGAAGGTATTGTAACTGAGCTGGAAGGCATGAGAGTATAACTGGTAGTGTGCATGATAGATGAAGTCCTACATAGTCCTGCTGTTGCAACTACAATCTTTGTAGGCAATCACCAATTACTTAGATGTTGAGTGGATTCTTAGAGATGCTTTGTAGGTAGTTAAACAGGAGAACTAGACTAGAGACTGAGCTCCGTCCAGTCTCTCTTTATATACTATTCTACATGTAGATATATGTTGTGTATCTATCTAGATACGTATCTACATGAGTCCATCCCCTAGGCCCAACATGATCAACATGAGGAGTCGGCCTATAATGGAGATTAATATATGCATGAGGTTGCCAGCCTTTGATCTGCTGTGGGTGGGTGGAATGGAAGATGTCAATGGTAACTAAAGATAAGGGATCACATCACAGTGATGAGGTGACTGATGTGAGGTCTGTGATGATCATGATGTATTAAATTGCTGTGATCTATGGGGCGAAAGGTGAAGAGGTGAAAGTGAAGCCCACAGATCTGAAGGGCCCGTAGATCCCCTGTGAATAACATAGTGTCTAAGTCAGGTTTTCCCTTGATAAGATAAAGAAAGCGTCCATATGTGCAAGGGTGAAAAATATATAGCTGTAACACTACCCCCCATCTAAGTATTGACTTCCAGGCAATCAAAAGGGTGTGTTGATGGAAGAGTGAGATCTTCGCATTCGTAAAAGCATCATATAAATGCTGAATGAGATATCTGCAACCTTCGAGGTGCAGAAGGATACTCCCTGTGGAAATTGCTGATGGCATCAAGCACACCCAGTAGAAGATGATCTTCCGGTTCCCAAGTTTGATCTGTCTCATCATAGCCTAGCCAATGGACCAGGTATTCAAGGCAACAATCTTTGAATCTACTAGTGATGATTCTGTCTACTTCATATAAATTATCTCAGTCCTCAGTTATCTGTATAGGGCCAGGAGCGATGACAGGTTGTCCCTGAAGTCTTTCTTTGTAAGGCTTAACCCGTGATATATTAACTGTTGGGTGGATTCGCATAGAGGATGGCAAGCGGAGGGTAACTGCATTATCTTTGACTAGCATAATGATGTCATATGGTCCTAACCATTGCTCTGTTAACTTGCAACTTGCACGCGGCAACTTTAAGTTATCTGTGGATAGCCATACTTTATCTCCAATGTTATAGGGAGGAGTCTCCTTTTTATGTTTATCAGCTTGTGCCTTCATGTGCAGCTGAGCTTGTTCTAGATTTAATTTAGTTTGCTCCATCACAGCATGTAAGGTGGATAGGAATTCATCAGCAGCTGGTGCCTTGGAGGATGATGCAATGGATTTTATTCCCATGTGTGAAGTGTAAGAATGAGTGACTTCGAATGGAGACTTTTTTGTTGAGGCTTGCCTCTTAGAGTTATAACTGAATTGTGCAATAGGTAACTGTTGCGACTACAAGGTCTGCAGGCAATCACTATCTTATAGACGTTGAGAGGAGTACTTTCTAAGTAATGCTTTGTAGGTAGGAGACAAGAGAACTAGACTGAAGACTTGAGCTCCATCCAGTCTCGCTTTATATACTATTCTAGGTGTAGATACATGTTGTGTATCGATCTAGATACTTATCTACATAAGTCCATCCACTAGGCCCAACATGATCGACATGAGGAGTCGGCCTGTAATGGAGATTAATATATACATGAGGTTACCGGCCATTGATCTGCTGCAGGTGGGTGGAATGGAAGGTGTCAACGGTAATTAAAGATAAGGGATCACATCACAGTGATGGGGTGACTGATGTGAGGTCTGTGATGATCACGATGTATTAAATATGTGTGTGTGATCAGTAGGGTGAAAAGGTAAAGAGCTGAAGGTGAAGCCCACTGATCTAGAAGGGCCCATAGATCCCCTGTGTCTAGCACAGTGTCTAAGTCGGGTTTTCCCTTGATAAGATAAAGGAGAGCGCGTAGCACATAGAAAAGGATGAAAAATATATAGCTGTAACACTACCCCCCGTCTAAGGATTGACTTCCAGGCGATCAAAAGGGTGTGTTGAGGGAAGAGTGAGATCTTCACGTTCGTGAAAGCATCGTATAAATGCTGAATGAGACATCTGCAACCTTCGAGGTGCAGAAGGATACTCCCTATGGAAATCGCCGATGGCATCAAGCACATCCAGTAGAAGATGATCTTCCGGTTCCCAAGTTCGATCTGTCTCATCATAGCCTAGCCAATGAACTAGGTGTTACGTGTGGCCTGGGTAGGGTCGCACGTAGCCCTGCTGGCGACCTAACCTTCAGGGGGTTCGTGGGATCAACCGTCTAAGTGAGACGGCGGTGGTGGCAAGAGGATTGCCCAAGGGACAGTGGGAGCGTAGGGGAGAGTGTCCAATACGCGCAGAGTTCACTCAAGAGTTGAACTAGGACTCGTAGAGGTGAGGGACAAAGGGGAGACTTTGATTGGGAACTGTTACGATTCATCGTGCCGGGCACGTCTTTCTTCTTTCTTTTTCTTTTCTCTTGCGCGTACACTCACTCTTCCGCTCTTCTCCGGTTGACCGCGCCAACCCTTTGCCCTTGTTCCTTGGCTCTCCGAGATCTCTGTCACACGTACGTTATCCTGCTTACATGTTCTTGTGCACTTATCTCCCTCGTGTTGCCTTATTGCACACGTGTTTCACCTTCTCTCGCCGCATGCACCGGCACGTTCGTGTTCCACTCCCACGCGTAGGTTCTATCACATTCTATAGCCTTCTTTCACATTCTACTGCCGCTTCCTACGCCGGCCCTTAACCCATACCCTTGACCCTGTGACGTTACTGTCACACGTCACTCTTCACTATATATACCAGTCGATCTGGCTTTATACCTTTCCCTTAACTTTGAGCTCCCTGTGGTTTTCCGCCCACTTGTAGTACTTCCTTGCGAATACATCTCATTGTTGCCCTTGACCCTCACCTCTACGAGTCCTGTTCGACTCTTGAGTGAACCTCGACGCTTGAGCATCCTCACTCTCGCGTACCTTTGTCGCCCCCACAACTCTAGGTTGCATCACCACCGTTGGTATCCCCGACGGTTGATCACCGACACCCCGCTTAGGTGGATATTGCAGGGCTGCGTGCGACCCTACCTGGGCCACACGTAACAGGAACTAGACTAGGTCTATTCGCAGGGAGATCAAAGCTGGGGAAGAAAGGCATAAGGCCAGATCGACTGGTATATATAGTGAAGGGTGACATGTGACAGTAACGTCACAGGGTCAAGGGTATAGGTTAAGGGCCGGCGTGGGAAGCGGCAGTGGAATGTGAAAGAACAATGGAGAATGTGATAAAACCCACACGTGTGAATGGAATACCAACGTGCTGGTGCATGCAGCGGGAGAAGATGAAGCACGTGTGCGATAAGGCAACACGAGGGAGATAAGTGCACAAAGACACGTAAGTGTGCTGACGTACGTGCTAGATACCTCAGAGAGCCGAGGGACAAGGGTAAAGGGTTGGCGCGGGCAACCGGAGAAGAGCGGAAGAGTAAGCGTACGCGCGAGGTAAAGAGAAAAGAAAAGGAGAGACGTGTCTGGCACGATGAATCATAACATTAGCTCCCGACTACGTCCGAAGCTACAGCGAGGACACATTTGCTAAATGTCCGGGGGCGGGGATGGAGCTCTGAAGGAGAAGCTCCCAAGGAGAGGGGTGGGGCGGGGGTGCTCAGGGGATGGCGCGGAGGATCCAAAGAGGGGAGGTCACGGGTGTAGGCATCTAGATCGAGGAAAAAGGCGTCATACCCTGACTGGAAGCCAAGGTGGAAGAGGCGGAGGCGAGCGCGGTAGAGACGATCTAGGACAGCGCGGTGGATGTAGTCTGTGGGGAGGGCGTTGCGCAGCGAAAGGAGAGTGGCGACTCTGTTGAGTTCCATGGCTATGTCAAAGAAGGCGGTGAGGGGAGAGTCGAGCGACGTGTAAATCTTGATGGGGAGTTCTAGGTCATGGGTAGCAAAGATCTGGCAGAGGGCCAGATATCTCTGGTCTGAGAGGAGGTCATCGCGAAGACGCGTGGTGTGACGATGGGATGGGGGCGGGATCGAAGGACGAGAGTCAAGGGGAGACGAAGACGAGGACGACATGGTGAGCAGAGGGCAAGATGTCGTGAGAAGACCTAGGCGATGTTGACCACCTTTAAGTAGTCGAGGAAGGAGCTCCGCAAGGCATTACGGAGTTTCTTAGCGGCCTTCTTTCGAAGGTTCTTAGGGTTCGTCAGTGACTCGGAGGGAGATGACGAATGTGATGACTCAATAGAGTCCGGGGCGCAAGGGGAAGACGGCAGTTTTTCTTCATGCTGAGGAAGTCCGGAGGTTTTGTCCCGAGGGACCGAGGGGGTGTCTTTAAGGACCGAGGGTGTTGCCGGTAGGGCCAAGGGTAGTTTATTCTCATTGCGGAGATGTTCCTGTGAAAGAACCAAGGGTAGTTTATCCTCATTTCGGAGGGAATCTTGTGAAAGGAGGAGTGGGGACATGGGGGAAGGGGAAATTACCCCCCTATTAAGGATGGAGCCCCCTATGGCCAAAGGCGGGGGCAGCGGGGGGGAGAAGCGGACATGAGGGAGGCGCACGCAGGCCACAGAGACGGCAGGGATGTGGGGTGGGAGAGGGCAGGAGTGAACAGCCAACTGGGGTGTCGTGGCAGCGGTCGGGGGAGGAGGCAAGGGGCGGGGGTGGCGAGGGAGAGGGCAATCAGCGAGGCAGTGGCCTTGCTGACAGCAATGGAAGCATCGCCCAGAGAGGTGACACGTCAACCAAGAGATGGCGGTGAGGCGGGCGGGGCGGACAACATCAACGTCCATGGGGACGGGGACGGGGGTAAGCGAGGAAGCGGAGACTGGACAATCCACGTCCATGGGGACCGGGGCAGGCCTTTTAACCTGGTGCCGAGCAGGGCGAGGGGATGGATCAACCTCCATCAGGGTTCCAGGGGACAGTTTTACCTCATGATGGAGGGTCTGGGGGTCGTGGGAGTGCAGTTTAGCCTCGTGCCGGAGGGTCAAGGGTTCGGGGGAGTGCAGTTTAACCTCATGCCAGAGGTTTCTGATGGCGCGGGCATGTTCCATGTGGGTGTGGAATGTGGTTACCTTGTCGATCCAAAGATCGAGGGTCGAGGGGACGGTCTCCATAGAGAGAACGCGGCGCATGAGCGGGAGTGGGAGAGCGGCTGAATAGTAGCCGATCAGGACGTTCTGGTCAGTGATCCCGGCCAGAAGGGCATAGTTCTGGAAGTGAGCGTGGTACTCAGCTAACGGTGGGGAATATCCCTGGGGTGTCAACACGATGCGCGTGTTGGAGAGCCAGACGATGGCGTCGCCGGTGATGTCCTTGTGATCGAAGGTGTCGAAGAGTTGACGGCGGAAGGCCGTCCACGTGCCCAGGGTGGCGGAGCCCGAGGCAGCAACCTTGGATCGGAAGCGGGCGGCCCAGACAGAGGCTGGACCCTTAGTCATGTAGGACAGCGCGTAAGCTATCCTCTTGGGGGCGGTGTCGTAGAGCTCCATATTGGCATGGAGGTAAAAGGTGACGTTGTCGAGCCACTGCCTGACAGGTTGGCGGCGGTGGCCAGAGAAGGGTTCGGGGGGGTTCAGAAGGAGTTCCTCCAGTGCGTCTTCTGGGGACGGGGGACGGGGAAATGGGGGAAGTACTTCTCCCAACGTGATAGTCGGGAGTGGGGGACGCGCGGGTAGGGGTGGGGCGTCAGGGCGTCGAGGGGTCAGAGACGGAGAGTCCTGGGGAGGTGGTAGACGCATTTGCACCGAGAAATCGTGGGCGAGGTCGCGGGTGGCGTCCTCTTCGTCGTAGTCGAGCGGCTGCTCATCTTCGTCCTCGAGTATGGGGACGGGGTCAGGGTCGGCGGGGTCTGAGTCCGATGAGGACCCATGAGAGGGGGCGCGGATGGTCCATCGTCAGGGGATGGAGAGTTGTCCCGGGTGGGACAGTTCAGAGACGCGCTGGAGGGCGCGGCGAGTTCATTCGGCACTGGACGAGCCAGTGGGGGAGAAGTGGGAGGGGTTCATGGCTGGTAAAGCCAGTGGGCGCAGTATTGAGCAACAAGGTACTACCCTCGTACAGAGGCATTCTTGAGTTTCAGGATCGAAGGCGGGGAATGGTTCGCAGTATCCGAGCGACGAGTTACTACCCCATAGAAGGGTGTTCGCAAGTCTCAGGATCGAGTGCGGCGGGATGAGGGGGTCGGAAGGATGCGAGGTCCTTCAAGGTCAAGGGTTCGGCGCGGGACGGCGCTGGAGGGTCAATGGTAGTCAGATGGTAATGGCGGTATTAAAGAATACGTCGCCTAGAACCAGCTTTGATCTTTTGTTACGTGTGGCCCAGGTAGGGTCGCACGTAGCCCTGCTGGCGACCTAACCTTCAGGGGGTTCGTGGGATCAACCATCTAAGTGAGACGGCGGTGGTGGCGAGAGGATCGCCCAAGGGACAATGGGAGCATAGGGGAGAGTGTCCGATACACGCAGAGTTCTGTTACAGCTATATATTTTTCATCTTTACTTTGCGCATAAGGACGCTTCCTTTATCTTATCAAGGGAAAACCCGACTGCAGACACTGTGCTAGACACAGGGGATCTAACGGGCCCTTCTAGATCAGTGGGCTTCACATTCAACTCTTCACACTTCGCCCCACTGATCACAGTATGTATTTAATACCTCGTGATCATCACAGACCTCACATCAGTCACCCCATCACTGTGATGTGATCCCTTATCTTTAATTACCGTTGACATCTTCCATTCTACCACCCGCAGCAGATCAACGGCTGGAAACCTCATGTACTTATTAATCTCCGTTACAGGCCGACTCCTCATGTCGATCATGTTGGGCCTAGGGGATGGACTTATGTAGATACGTATCTAGATCGGTACACAACATGTATCTACACGTAGTATAGTATATAAAAGCGAGACTGGACGGAGCTCAGTCTCCAGTCTAGTTCTCTTGTTCCTCTCCTACAAAGTAGCATCTTAAGAAATACTCCTCTCGACGTCTAGCTTTTAAGTGGTTGCCTGCAAAGATTTGTAGACACAACACTAGAACTAGACTGTCCATTATCTTCATACCCAACCACTTAAAGACAAGCAGACGCGTACTAGCCTCCCACTTCGCTACCACAGGCTCTAAGCAAGTGAGCACGTCCTCAGGGGTATCTAGCACATGCTAACAAAAGCGCACATCTAGTGCCCATTTCTTTTCACCGATCCCTTCTCCCCTTCGCAGCATACACCCCTTGGGTCGACCCAAACACCCCTTGGGAATTAGTAGATGTACCCGTAGCCTTAGCAGAGCCCGTAGTTAAAGAAGAGCCTAGGGAGATCTCGCTACCTAGAGCGAGCACAGGGAGTGAAGAAGACCCCAACAATTGGCCAGACCTGGCAGTCACAGAAGAAGAGTTTTGGAGGATCTTAGAACAAGATCTTGTTACGAATTGATTTCGTGAAACTGACTTTTTCACATTTTTCGCATTATCTAATCTTATCAGTCCATGATCTTATCTAAGATCATCCCCTTCACTATTCCCTTACCCTTACTTCCGATTAGATAAGATATGATGTCATCATGACATCACTGGTCTAGGTGCCTCACCTCATATGCATTACTCTAATTACCGCACCTCTAGACCATCCTTTCACTATCACCCTTCCATTCTTTCATATATATACCTCACCTTAGCCAGCATGTACACTGTCCTACTCCACCACTACATCATACCCTTTGCCTTACCCTCTACCCAGCTGGCTTAGAACATTGTAACTCCTCTTGTACAGTAGTGTATAAATACACAAGAACACTTGGGGATACTTCCCTAAGTTGTTCCACTTTGATCATTCCTACCCTCTTGCCCAAGAAGATCTAGCCCTTCTTGTGAACGTACAGTCACAGCAAGCCATCGCCTCATCTATTCCCCCGAATATCTGAGCAACTTTGAGAGTTCATCCTTACACTTCCCAATCTATCTATCTGCTTCCCTCTAGGCTGATTAGATATCTTGTCTCGCTCCTTGATAGATAAGATCTCATTCAGTCTCCCTCACTTCAGTCATACGAAGAGAGTAGTCGCTTCAGATCTCCGCCCTGAAAGTTTCGGAAACGGTGCAGACATAGACGTCATTGCCACCGATCTAAGATTCACCGGTCACACATACTATTGGGACCCTACACCCTCATCACAAACCCTAAGCCCAGCAACAGATCTCGCTTCACTTAGACAACCCTCAACCCCTATCCCTGACGTCATAAACCACGACCCTTTCGCCTGGCCAGCACAGCAACGTAACGTTCACCTAGAAGCGACCCTAGGAGCACGAGTAGCAGAGAGAGAGATTAGCATCGCAAGAAGGCGATACAGAGAACAGTCAGAAGAAGAAGACGAACAAGAACAACCTCGCGCTAAGAGGCAGCGTAGAGAAAATCCACAAACGATCAGGAGAAACGATCGTCACAGTCGAATACAGCTGAGAGTACAGCAAAGGAAATCGTACAAATACTAGTCACCCTTATCCTTCTCAAATTACAATGTCTTTCATTCCCATCTCAGCCACAGATCTCCATACCACCTTCGCAGACATGGGAGCCAATCGTCTGGAAGCAATCGCACAATTTGCACAAACGCAGGATAACAGATACGATCATCTTAGTAGTGAAATCGCACAATTAAAGAATGCGGTAACACGAATTGAACAAATGATCCAGGTTTTGACTGGACAACCAAGACCACCAACCAGACAGCCTACCCCAAGTGGATCGGGGGCAGCGCAAACAAAACCAACCATCAACACGTCACGAAAAGTAGAAGTCTTTGCAGACCCAGGAGATTTCGATGGGTCATTTGCCAAATTCGACGAATGGTGGGCAAAGATCCAATCCTGGATACTTATAAATCAGCATGCCATAACATCACAAAGCGGTGATGCAATCCTAGCAGTCCTATCAAGATTAAAAGGACCAAGGGCAGGACCCTTTGCGCAACTAAGATTGCAGAGACTCTTCACGAATCAAGGGTATAGTTGGGCAGACCTTGAAGGAGAACTAAGAGACCTCTTTAGAAGGAGTAATGTTAAAGACAGAGCCATAAAGAAAATCAATGAAATGAAACAAGGAAACACACAACCGATCGATGACTTCCTTGTAAAATGGTACGCAGAATACGAAAAGGCCAAACTAGGAGACCCACATGGAGTATATCTCTTAGAACAAAACGTCAAGAGATATATTATGGATTACATCTGGAAAAACGGTCTAAGGAAAACAACAGTCAACGAAACAATGGAAACCCTGAGATCTGTAGGGCATCGCCTCGAAAGCCTAGATCTCATCAGAGGGAGAACACAATTCAGATTTGGGTCTAAGCCCAAAGATCCGAATGCAATGGATATAAGCGCAGCACAAAAGGGCGCAAAGTCTTGCTATAACTGTGGTGAAGCTGGTCACTTCGCCAAACAATGCAAGAAACCTTCCACGAAATGCGATCTCTGTGGATGGTCTAACGGTCATAAGAAAGAATGCCGACGCAGGCAAGTAAGTGAAACAACCAAAAGACGACTTCAAATAAAGCTCAAGTCAAGTGGACTCAAACTCAGTGGTTGTGAGAGAGGGATGGAGGGGACTTCAGTCTTATGGCGAGAAAACCAAGAGAACTTGACTGGGGATGCCAGCCAAGGTCCTTGGGGTTTATATACTATTCTACTGTATGTACATGTTGTGGTCGTATCTAATGATCCATATCTAAATGGGGCATAGGGTCAAGGGTTTGACCATGAGGCAGGCATGAGTCATAAGAAGCATAGCAGAGATTAAAGGCATGAGAGAACATGTGTTTCTGAAACGCTCCCTGAGCGGAAATGAAAGATAAGGAAGAAGCATGGCATGGGAGTGAAATGGAAGTTTCATAAGGCGGAGATTAACGTGAGAGAGGAAGCGTGGTGGGGAGACGGCAAGAGTCAGCATTTATGACACAGTCTGGCTGTACCCTCTTGGCGTATGGGAAAGTGCTTCCTGTCTCGTCTTCTGACTTCTGTGCAAAGCCTAAGGGTAAAAAGTAGGTTTGTAACAGTAAGAAGTACGTCTTCGGATGACGTTAAAAGCACCGAACACATCTACACACCCGGCACACAAGCCGAAAAAGGAAAAGGACATGACCCCACGGCAGCAATAAGGGGCATGTCATTCGAAGAAGCTAGGGCATTCTTCAAGGACGTCGAAGATGCCGAGAACAAGAAGTCGGTAAAAGGCAGAGCCTAGATTCAGGAACTGGGTCTAATCTAGACGAAGGTAAGCGTAAGCAGGTACACTTTCCAACGGACAATCGTTTCTCTAGTTTACATGTTTACAATATGGAAGCTGCACCTTCCACTATTATTTCTACTTCTCTGCCGATAGAGGAGTCCTCTCAGAGGCTCGGCTGGGGCATCACACCGGTGCTTAATTCCTCTTCAAAGAAAGCTAATCCTTCAATCTCACCTGCAGATCAAATCCCAGATGAAGGAATCTTTTGCAGATCATTAAAAATCGATAACGAACTAAAAATGAAGATAAAGGTAAAACCCAAAAACACTGACCAAGATTTTATTTCAGTTTTAGCTCTTTTGGACTCAGGCACAAACTGCGTCTTTGTAGATAATGTGTTCACCATGCAACATGCACTTCCACTCAGGCAACTCAGGCAACCCCTCACCGTCTATAACGTAGATGGTACCCAAAACGAAGCAGGCAAGATCACGCATGTTGCATCTCTCTTGCTAGACTATAAAGGACATCGAGAGATAATCGAAGCAGAAGTCACCAGTTTGGGAAAGAATCAAATGGTGATCGGCTACTCTTGGTTAAAGAAGCATAACCCAGATATCGATTGGAAGACTGAGGAAATCAAACTAAGAAGTTGTGGAAGAGAATGCTGGGAACTCAGAGATAAAAGCGTCTATCTCAGACTATTGGAAAAAGAAGAGCAGGAAGCTCAATATAAAGTATATGAAAAGATAAAAACACTAGAAAATGAATGAGAATGAAATATCAGAATAGGCCAAGCAGTGGACGAAAAGCTTAAATCCCTTATGGACCAAAAGAAGTCTGCTGCAGAACTTGTGCCAGAATGTTATCACGAGCACCTTAAAGTATTCGAAGAAAAGGCATCAACTAGAATGCCCACGCAAAAATCCTGGGATCACGCAATTGATCTTAAAGAAGACTTCCAACCGAAGAAGGGAAGGTTAATATCCCTGAGCGTAGATGAACAGAAAGAAGTGTCAGACTGGCTAGAAGACCAGTCGTCCAAGGGATACATTAGACCTTCTAAGTCTCCTCAGACATCATCAGTCTTCTTTGTGCCAAAGAAGGACGGAAGAAAACGTATGGTACAAGACTATCGCTATCTAAATTTGCAAACAGTGCGAAATAACTATCCCCTTCCCCTCATTTCACAACTCGTAGATCGATTAAAAGGGGCCAAGTTATTTACCACGTTGGATCTCAGATGGGGATACAACAACGTACGAATCAAAGAAGGTGACAAGTGGAAAGCAGCCTTCGTCACGCATAAAGGCACTTTCGAACCCCTGGTTATGTTCTTCGGGTTATGCAACTCCCCAGTCACTTTTCAAACTATGATGAATGAGTTGTTTGCAGATATGGAAGACATTGTAGTAGTCTACATTGACGACGTCATGATATTCACCAAAACAGACGACAAACGAGAGCATGTGGAAATCATCAAGAAAGTGTTAAAACATCTAGAAGAAAATGACCTCTTTGCTAAGCCAGAAAAGTGTCATTTCTTCAAGAAAGAAGTCGATTATTTGGGGATGGTCGTAGGACAAGACGGGATCAAGATGGATCACAAGAAAGTCGATGCCATCTTAGATTGGCCAGCACCTACCAATGTGAAAGGAGTGCGAAGCTTTCTCGGTCTTGCCAATTACTATCGTCGATTCATAGAAGGATATGCGCAAGTCGCTAGACCTCTGAACGACCTTCTAAAGAAAAACGTCTCTTGGAAATGGGACTCGGCACAGCAAGATGCCTTCGATAGATTAAAAGAACGATTTACTACTGCTCCCATTCTTGCCTATCCAGACATCGATTGTCAATTCCGATTAGAAACAGATGCCTCCGATTACGCAACAGGGGCAGTTCTATCCATATTAAAGGAAGACAGATGGCATCCAGTGGCATTCAGTTCGCATTCAATGTCACCAGAAGAAAGGAATTACCCTATCGCAGACAAAGAGATGTTGAGCATCATTAGGGCATTAGAACAATGGCGTCACTACCTAGAAGGAACAGAGCGTCCATTCGAAGTATGGAATGACCACGCAAACCTCCAATACTTTATGAAAGCACAAGATCTGTCTAGAAGACAAGCCAGATGGGCGCAATATTTATCCAGATTTAATTACACCTTTGTATACAAACCAGGATCGTCCAACGCCAAAGCAGATGCCCTCTCTAGAAGAGAAGATCATGCACAGGGTATAGAAGACGACAACAAAGGCATAACTATGATATCCCCGGAGCGGATAAGGACAACATCATCCAAAGTCGCAATCTACGATGAAGGGGCACAGCTACATCAAGACATATTTAATCAAACATGTCTCTTGACGGAGACAGAAGTACAGA
>JBBPTX010000716.1:0-17365 GCA_038094595.1 Pulveroboletus aff. annulatus | reverse complement strand
GGTGTGGAGGGGTGTGGGACAGCGGCTGTGTCGTAGATAATCAAAAATATCGTAGTTACTCTAGCCGAGGCAGAACTACACTAGTTGGGGTAAGCGAGATTCGGCCGTGCGTTGCTGAACTGGACCTTAGGCCTTTTGTTGTTTGCAGGTTCTTGTACTATGTTTAATCTAGCACAGCATAAAGGCCTAGCTTAAGCCCGAGCCCGACCCAGGCCTGACCTAGACCCTGGATAAAGGCTCGGGCCAAGTGTTTCTTAAGCCCAAACCCTGGGAAGCCTGGCCCAACCCTGGGCTTCGAGCCCGACTCGAGCCCGCACATCACTAGATGAGAGATTGCATAGCAGTAAGTTTGAGATGGGCAGACACGATGCACCCCATCTGGGAATGTTGCGCCACCACACTTTTTGTGATGCTGTGTCACCAAGAACGGCGCCGAAGATTACCGGATGGTAATTCCGCCCGCGTTACTGGCACGGCCGACACACGATTCAACAAGGATTACTGAATGTGAGCCACTCTTGCAACCGGCATCATTGAACCAACCCCGGGCTATTATCGTAGATGGCCGGCGTTACCGTAAACCGTTGCTACTGCGCCATTTGTTGAACCCCGAAGCCACCATCACTCTCTGGCGTACTGGAAGACGGAGTATCGGCCATACTATGGTTTCAAGTTCCACAAAGAATTCAGGGTATGTGCAGTTTGCCAGTGGTCTAAGATTGATTGACTGACCGATGCCCTTGACAGTCGAAACAAACGAGGAACAATTATCAATCTACTAGCCCGCTGTAGGTCTACCACTCCGGATGCTTCGCACCTCTTCGTAGCGGCATAAATAAATAAAGGGAGTGGTCATGCCCCCCCCAACTTCCAACACCTCCACCTCCACCTCATCTTCTGCATCAAATCATGCGACTGTTCTGTCTCGCTATCCCAATCGCCGCCAGTCTCGTCAGGGCCGGCCATTACAACGACCCTACCCGCAAGACCAAGGAGAACATCTACAGTGCACCTCACGGCTGGGTCAGACAACACCCTGCACCTCCAGACCATCTTCTAGGGCTCAAGATCGCCCTTCCCCAACCACATTTCCACATTCTCGAGCAGCATCTGTGGGAGGTCAGCGATCCAAGCAATGAGCGCTACGGAGCCTACTTGTCCAAAGAAGACACTAACGTGCTAATGGCACCCCGCCCAGAAGCGCTCGACGCAGTCAGCGCGTGGTTGTCTTCGTATGGTATCAAGGAGGAAGATTTCCACAGATCATCAGCTCAAGACTGGGTGACTGTTCACGTCCCTATCGCTCTTGTGGAGGAAATGCTCGGTACGGTATGAATCATGGCTTTCTCTCCGTCTTCGAGTATTGAATCAGACGAACGCAGAAATACCATGTGTATACCCATTCGGACGGCTTCGAGAGCATCATAAGAACAACCAACTATAGTCTCCCAGAGAGCGTGTACGAACACGTTGAGCTAATTCAGCCAACCACAATATTTAATCGCCGCAAGTCATTCAAGAGCACACACCATTGGTCGAATACTATGCTATCGTCCAATCTTCCCAATGACACAATTACCGGTCCGGCCGGAAACCAAGTCGACGCCAGCTGCAACCACACGGTACGATAACAGGTCTGGTATATGGTACCATCTGACGAATGTCTTCTGTAGATTACTATCAGCTGTCTCAGACAAATTTACAACGCAGTTGGATACAACACCTCGGCTATGAATGGTAATAAGGTTGCTGTGGCTGCTTTCTACAACGACTCTGCGAACTACAAGGATCTCCAACAATTTTATCAGTGGCAGAATCCAGCTGCGTATGGGTCCAATTATACATTCGTGTCCATCCACGGTAAGAGCATTTTATCCTCTGAAAACCCACCTGTTCGCTACAGTATATTAGGTGCAGTCAACAACCAGAGCACCGGTCACGGTGTTGTGTTTGAGGCAAACGTAGATGCTCAGTTTACTTTTGGACTGACCCACCCAACACCCGCAATCACCTTGTGTACTGGGTCACCAAATGGTTTAACCCCTTTTATCCCCTCCGTGGACTGGCCGAAGAATTACAACGTGCCATGGGCCGACGTTTGTTCATCATCTGTTTTCTATCACAATGTCTGAGCCGCACAATCGTTGCTTACAGTTTCTGGACTATATGTTATCTCAAGATTCCCCTCCTCAAACGATCTCTATCAGTTTTATTGATGATGAACAGACGGGTACTTGTTTTTATCCATTGGACGGCATATACTGATGCCGGCAAGTTCCATTCACATATGCTACCCGCGTCTGTAATAGCTTTGCCGCGCTTGGTGCCCGTGGCGTCTCCATCTTACTTGCTACCGGTGATGGTGGTGTTGCAAGTTACCCGGAAAATCCGACATGTCTCAGCAATGACGGCAAGAACAGGACCATGTTCCTCCCTGTTTTCCCCGCTTCTTGTCCTTAGTAAGCGTACCCTATCGGGTGTACGGCGGTCTCTGATCGGCTTTTTAATCTACGCAGTGTGACCTCCGTTGGGGGCACCACTCAGATCCCCGAAATTGCTGCTAATTTTTCTGGTGGAGGCTTCAGTAACTATGTGCGTTTATCCACATAATCGCCTCCTACTGTTGCGCTGACTGGTTCCGACTATTAGTTCTCTCAACCCAGTTATCAGAGTGCAGTAGTAAACAATTATTTGAAGAAACTTGCTCCTGGAACCTATGATGGATTATACAACCAGTAAGTGTTTTCATCTCTTTGCATGACTACATCCGCTGAGTAACGCCATGTTAGCAATGGGCGCGTAAGTAGTTGTCAGTCCAAAACGATATATCCAATCCACTCACCTGCGCTTGTGCACAGGCCATTCCTGACGTCGCTGCGCAATCCTTTCATTACCAATTCATTTATTATGGTAATATAACTAGCGCGAAAGGCACATCTTGTTCCACTCCCACTTTTGCTGCGTTGGTTTCTATGCTAAACGATGCACGTCTCAGTGCAGGCATGCCTCCCCTCGGCTTTCTGAACCAATGGCTGTACCAGAAGGGGCACGTCTTCCTGAACGATATTACAGAGGGCAATAACCCGGGGTGTGGAACGAAAGGCTTCAACGCTACAGTCGGATGGGATCCTGGTGCGCATTATCATATCTTGTTTCCCTGCATTGGCCCCCAGGCATATACGAATTATTGATACATCAACACAGTGACTGGTCTGGGCACGCCCGATTTCCAGAAACTGCTGGCATCAGCTGTCGGGAACCACTATTAGCTTGGGTGTCGTCCACTAGTATCGCAACGTGTACACTCTGTTAAGGTAATCAAATGCACGGTCAGCCTGAGATATGCTCCCACCTTTGAAAAAAGGTCGTATTTACGACGTGTACTCCATGTTCCCAGAAGGGGAAACGAATCTTAGGGTTCGTCATGGCCCTGGCTCACGGGTAACACCGCGAGGTCCAAAGCCAACACCGTACCCTCAGCGAGTACGGGTACACACCGACCCGTCAGAGTGACGGTGTTCCGAGAATGCCGCGGTCATGTGGCATCAGTAGTACATCAAAATATACTAGTAGTCTTGGTAGACCTCCTCAGTAGCAGTCAGATCCCGGTTCCCTTTCTACTCCCGAGTCTCACAGTGCCTATAATGTCCTCCATGAACGGTAAGGTTCCGTGCGAATCTGTGCAGCGAGCGTGGCGTCTCATCATGTCGCGTCTGTCACTGTCACACACTACGACAATAACGGAGGGTATCAGCTCGACTCGGTTGGGTCCCTCGAATAGTTATGTAAAAGCCGTAGCTACTATCTGTAAAATCCCAGCATCGAAACGAGTAGGTTCTAAACTGTTACTCTGCTCGGTCTCTTGAGGCGTGACTGCTCCAACTTTAAGGACTACACAGTGACGACACTGACGAGGCTTCGACTGCAGGCGTGAGAACCGCCGTGACAGCGTCTCGACGAACCTACCATTACCTCAAGCCCAGAATACCACTGCTTGGTCTATCTTGGTCCCGGATACTACACCTGCGCTGAATCGCCTGAATCACCTACACGCATGTCTGTCCTCTGAATCTGAGCAATGAGTAGCATCACAATTCTCGTCCATGCCTAATTACGCGACGCCTTCAGAAAAGTCTCATAACAAGCTTGGCCGTTTTTCGCGTTCGAAGACAGTTACACTCCCGATCCTACCGGGTCTATTCTACATATAAGATCAAAGAACGCAAAATGATCTTACCACCGAGTCAAACTATGTGAGTTGTGTACGTCAAGTTCAGTTCTTCGTTTGCATAGTATCGATTGCTGAGCGCATGCCAGTGTGTCCTCCAGTGAAAGTATACGTTACATTGCATGGCCAATTTATCCCAACTTGGCCAACTATCAAGCCAAACTACCACCAGGTCAGGTCACTAGTACGTTGCAAGTATCTTTGCTCGTCCCCATCCGTCCAGTTGTGCTTTTCATTTTTCAGAGGCACCTGAACTCAAAGCGTTTTTCGGCTCTCGGGATAACTCGGACGACGGCTGGTGCGTTGTATTCAGAAACCATACTTGTGGTCTATAGTTAGGTTTGGTCTAAACGTTCGACTTTCTCCGAAACGGAGAACGCATGACGGTTCGGTTTCGTGTTCTTTTTCGCTACATTACTTACAGTTATCAGTGAAGCAAGGAACTTATTTCTCATGCTAACCTTCTAAGTGACTGCGCAGGTGCGAGACCAACCAGTTTGGAACAATAGATTGGGTCTACTCATTTTTAAATCCATACCACTCCCAAGCTTTTAAGGACTTTTCGAGCTGGCTAAACTAGACTTGTCATAGCTAGTTCGGTCGAAGCATCCGAAGACCATCTTGATGCGATACGGCCCATTGTACATACCGATTCTTGCAAAATGTTAGTGGATTGAATAACGTTCACACTGTACCAGCACTAATCGGCTCATGAGATTGGAACTATAAAAGCTCGTAGGCATGTCCTTCTCATCAGAACCTCATCGTTCTACATTCTGCTGCTCTCCCACGTTCACTATGCTCTCCAATATCGTCCTTTATGCCGGCTTGTTCCTCGTCTCTGAGGTTCTAGGTTTTCCCTCTGGGTTGGGTGCTCGCCTTGCGCTTCGTAGTGAGGGTCATCAGTCCCTGCCCAACATGATTAATCCGGGTGCCAGTG
Source organism: Pulveroboletus aff. annulatus (assembly GCA_038094595.1). NCBI lineage: Eukaryota > Fungi > Basidiomycota > Agaricomycetes > Boletales > Boletaceae > Pulveroboletus > Pulveroboletus aff. annulatus. The sequence continues at coordinate 12,197 of JBBPTX010000716.1, read as the reverse complement.
CTGGCTCTTATGTTGCGTACTCTGAAAACTGGGCTGGCGCTGTGTTGACTAAAGCTGGCGTGTGTAAAATTTCCCCAATCTACGAGGGTACCTGATTTCATCATTGCTCTACCAGAATGCTTTCAATAGCGTGACTGGGACCATTATCGCCCCCACTGCCTCAGGTCAATCAGGAGCCTCTGCCACCGCCTGGGTCGGCATCGATGGCTCCAGCTGCACAACTGCGATGTTCCAGGTTGGAATCGACTTCACTGTTGATACAAGTGTGGCCGGTAATGTTACATATGCCGGTGAGTCATAGACTTATGCTGTTCGCACCCGTCTCATTGTTTTTTTGTCACGAAAAGCCTGGTATGCGTGGTACCCGCTCCCCCCTTCCTCTTTCGGTGGTCTCATTATCTCACCTGGAGATGAGATCAGGCTCACCGTCCAGGCCCACTCTACGACTTCTGGCACTGCAGAGGTTGAGAACCTAACTAATGGCCAGTCGGTGTCTGAAACTCTGGGTTCCATCTTCTTCCCCCTTTGTGAGGAGAATGCGGAGTGGGTCGTCGAAGATTACGAAGAAGCCTTTTTGCTCCCCTTCGCCAACTTTGCCAATGTCACCTTTACGAATGCCAAAGCTGGCTTGTCCACCCCTTCAAGCTTTGGAGCTATTGAATACAACATTGAGCGGAACGGGACCGTTCTGACCTCTGTCTCAGCCAACGGTACGACGGTTACCATCCAGCAAGTATAGTTTGGGAAATTGGCTGCATGGGTTACTCATCGCCGAGTCATCGGGGATTTTTGTTGAATTATATATTCATCGTCTAGATCTTTTGTTACACCAACAACTTATGACTTATCTGAGTCATTGTACAATTGTCATATATGTACGGTAGATGTGACCTTTCTCAAGCATGTATAGTGGTACGTTCGTACGTCCGTGGATCTACTGCCTTTCGGTTGTTGTCCACCTGTCCGTGTCATGTGATCCGACTCATATCATCGGCTCGGAGTTAGGTCATGGTATGAAAGATACGATTTCCCACGCATTCTATACACTTCAAGGGTTTGTCCAAGCTAGAACTCGAATCCCTGTGAATCGTAGCTCCACGATCCGTCTTCTACCATTTCCACTACATATCTTCTGCCAGGTCCGAAGTTTATCGTCAGACCGCCGGAACCACTGAGATCGAACTTGCATCGCTTCAAGCTCTCCACTATTTCGCAGAACAACCATGGAAATACCTGGATGCTGGACGCAGGAAAGGCGAGGGCCATTACGGTGTGGCATCGTCTCTGCATTGGACACGAACATCTGTTCGGACTGACCTTCGCGTTCCAGGTGCGTGCCGTTCTCAGTCACGGTGGAACTCGTGTCGTCGAGGAATAGTAGGCATAGATCGATGGCGTCTTGCCGAGACACAGTTTAGTCTGACTATGTGCGGGCTCCGGCTGCAACTCACTAGCAGCATGTTCACAAGTTATAGTGGCTTCTCGATCTCTGTTGGACTTGAGCTCATCATGACTCGCACCATTCCCAACAGTCTCTGCTCACCACGGGGGATCACCGATGGCTATTTTCCTATCTCTCCATTCGCGTACTAGGATGGATCTCTTGCCTTTCGCACTGATTCGCCGCGCATGGTCGTGCGCAGTAATGGTTCTCCACCCCAGTCTCAGCTTTTCAGACGAATCTGGGACCCTCGCTGGACGTGTGCGCCAGGAACCTCTCCTTGAACCCAGTTTCCGTGCTTGCGAGTGAGAGTAATGAGAACAGGAGCGGTAGAGACTGACTACGTCGGCCCACAGATGAAGGCCGTGTTACATTCTTCAGTAAACTTGTTAGTGTCTGCGACCGTTCGGGACTGCTCAGGACCTTCGGTTAACATCGGCTAACACTAACCGTTCCACTGAAGTTGTCTGACGTCCAGCGGTCCGTGAGTTTGATACTACGTGATAGCGATCGCGTCGCTCAAGCTTTCAGGCCGCTCAATCAGAGATCCCGGAGGTTGTGTAAAGTCCCTGTCTTTATGACCCATTTTGAACCCTCGGGCAGGGGCAGCCTGAAGACGTAGTCATGATTAAAGTGGCCTAGGGGAACACGATTTACCTTCTGTTTTATTCATCCGACTTGTGTAGTGTCATGGGTCAACTTGTTCCGCGTACTTAAGTAAAACACTCGTCCGGATCGACCATAGTTGTTTCCCGGATTTTGATAATCCATTCATTTTTCGTAGTAGGCTGGGCCGCATCATTGATCAGGAGTTACATGGAATAAACGGCGACACGATGTCAAGGAGTCTTGACGCGCTGAAGCAATGATACCCATTACACACTACTAGGACCCACACGACGACTCGGACCTTCCCCTGGAATCCTCTCGACCAGCTCTATTTCCTCGGGCTCATGCTCCTCTCCCTCTTTCTGCGTCACTCCCTGCTCCTTTCCCTCATTCTCCCAAGTGTCCGCAAACATGATGCCACTCCAGACAGTGCCATCATGATGGCCAGATCCAGATGACAAACCGAACGCAGAGTCGATGTCGCCTCCACGTCTACCTTGAAGATCGCGCGCATAGAGAGCACGCAGGTTCAAGAAAAATCGGGGGACGAGTGTGTATGGAGGTATCCACTGTACCATGTACAACAGCTGCGACCATCCATCTTCCTGTGGGACCAATGTTGTGTCGAACAGTATATTGATAAGTGAGAGGAGGAAAATACTAAGTTCGCCATCAACATGGTTGTGTGGTGAACGGAAGGACGAGACATACACAAGAAAGTAGACAAGGCCTTCCCTTGCAAGAAGTTGCATGTAAGGATTCAGGTGGAATCTGGTTCCGTCACTGTACGTTTGAAGTGCGTCCTCGGTAAATTTGATTATGACAAGCGAGCACATCACCACGCCAAGAATGATCTGGGCGCCGGCCCCGATCTCGTCCCAGATGATAGGAATGGTATTCGCCGTGCAATACGAGAAACTGAGTGCTTGAGTGATGAATACTATAGGATGGGGGAATAGCACATGATTTGCTACGACAGGTGAAATAAAGACCTGTATTACATACCAGAGCTTGAGGCAGATTGGATGCTGGCCAAGACAGATATGACTATGTTTACGATGACTTCGATGGTATATAGTGTGAGCAGGATTCCAAGAACGAGCTTGGATTGGCCATACACTGCCCATACGCGAAGGATCATTGCCACTGCATCCTCCAGTGAGATGGGCCTCGACCGGATGCGATGAATTCTTACATTCTGCAGCGGCCATAAAAATAATGAAAGTCCATTGGATAAGAATGTTAAGAATTTCACCTGGAAGGTATCCGTGAGTATATGTGAACATTGGAAATGCTGAATAAATCGACTCACAGCTATGAAAGAAAATCAACGATTCCGAAAGGAGACCGCGGATCAGCGCGAGACGGAGATAAACACATACGTCTAAGAGTAATTAGAGACAAATATTTTTAATTAGAGATATGAGGATCACCTTCGTAGGGCCAGGTAAGAAAGAACTCCCCACTTGCATTGCGGCGGGTCAACTCGACAAGGTACGAATCAAAAGCTTTGCACGCACTTAAGCTGTTGAGTCTAGTAAACAGCTGAGCAATAGAATGCTTTCTTGCAACAAGAATGAACGTACATTACTGAACACAAGCCAAAGTAGCGAGCCTGGGAGTTATAATAATTTATGCCATCAGTATGATATCGCATAGATATATAGGGTCATGCCATAATGAATAGCGAGGTGACCCGAGTCCATGGCTGATTCTAGAGTAAAATCAGAACATATGAAGCCTGTGGGTGAAGAGTTCCCAGCACTGACCCAGATATACTCTATCTGTGGAGATTGGGAACTGGTAAGATGGTTACTATGCAGTGTGAAGATGTGGGACTGACTTCATCTGAAAACGTGAGGACTGACAGGTTTGTCAACAGGTTTGTTCAGTGCAAATGATATATAAACATGTGTTACTTACTGTAGTCATATCCGATGGTCAAGATGATTACAACTAGGATGCATAGTAAGATCGATGAATTGGCAGTGCAACGGTCAATGAACATACGCGATATATAGTTGTTCATCTCAATGGATGCAACTGCGGATTGCAAGGCAGAGGACATGACCCTGTACAGAAACTATAGTGGGTGGGACGATGGATGAGAAGGTGATGTCGGACCAACCGAGGATGGAGCAGGCACATATAAACCAACACCGGCAGATACCGTAGACCTACAATCATCACGGCATCATTAGACACAGCCTGCATAAATGAATGCGATTGAGCATTACATTGTGGCATCTCGATAGAAGACGGAAACACATACCAAGAATCACTGCAAAAATTATATGGTTGGAACATCTACCCTGAGTACGATGCCCCAGGCGGATTTCGGTCAAGACTCAAAAGCTGCTCCACGGTGTATCCACCCGTCGTGACCCAGCAGTAAGCGCGGTGGAAAAAGTGACGAAATCCTATGAACTTGGCGCACCATATCATGAAAGCGCTCAGAGATGGCAAATAACTGATCACAATCAACCCTTCGAGAATCCCGCCAGCGCTCCTAGTGAGGAATTGTTAAGTTCCTGTGTCAAACAGCATGGAAACTTGCTGATTACCGCTCATTTCCAGGCTTCCTCTCGGGAAGATCAAAGCGTGCCCGCGTGCCAGTGGTGATTCGGACCAAAAGTAGATGAATGGCATAGCAAATGAAATATGTAATACAGTCCACACATTATGCTGTAAGGCTAAGATTCGTCACGCGAGGCGACGAGGCGAGTTCTGTAGGGGACGGATGATCAGTAAGAATGGGAAGTTAGATACGTGCTGGGAGTGTGGGATCGTTCGCGGATGCTTTCGGGCTTCGTGCTTCGTGCTTCGGTCGAGAGGGAACTTGAACTGGGTGATCTATTCGATGGGAAACAGGATACATGGACGAGGGGTATATATAGTGATGAGAAATGATGACGTAGTCGCGACGGAGACAAAGGAGTAAGCATAAGAAGGAAAAAGGGCATAAAGGAAAGGAATCTATGACGAACTACAAAGGAACTGAGACAAGTGGCAACAAAGTCGTGCGGGTGACTTCGTGACAAGGTGAAGGCGTGAAGGCGCGATCAACACGAGGAAACCTGTGCTCAGCGTGTGGACGTCCTGCGTTCCTTACAATGCTCGACTCGGACTGCGGGATACTGAGCGTCTGTTGAACCTCATGGTGGTCTGGAGATGCCACGTACCTTAGTTCCTTCTTTATCCATAGGAGTCACGAATAAGGCGTTAAGCGACACCAACCACTCCGAAGACGGTCTAGAGCAGGTCCCAAGAGTGCACGGCATGTTAGCAATTTTGGTGGAACAACAGCGTTGGTCGAGTTGGAACTTGGAAGAGTAGACTGTCTCACGAGTCTACTAGTACCACTAATGGGAACAAAGACAAAAGCTGAGCTTTACACTTCAAAATCCCATGGTGCTCGGCACAAGCGACATGGTACCAACCTTTGGCTCTGCGGACAGATGCCTGAGGTTCGTGATATCATACTAAGCGGTAAGTGTCGTGAGCTATGGGGATCTCAACTAATTATGCCAGCTTTCTACTATGTTCCCTTACCGCTGGATCACACCAATTCCGAGGAACTTGAAGTCCACGAGCACACCATCAAATTGGTTCGCGAGGGTCTCATCCCTCTGTCACCAACTCACACGGCATCCCAGGTGCGCTTCGTCACCGGGAACAAGATCCTTTGCTGACTCAACAGGCTGCGGCACGTTATACCTCATCATCCACGGTCACTAGCACGAGTTTCGACAGGTCTCATGCCCTCTATTCTCAAAGACCTCTATCACCTCTCGAAACAGCCATTGCTGTCCGGAATTGCCTTAGCGTCAACGGAAAAGTCAGTACTCTAAATTTCACCCCGAAGTTCTCGAGTGGAATTCACCCAGTTCCAACGCTGATCGCTTGATGAGGTACGTCGTCGTTAGATGGTTCTGTGGTTGGGCGCCTGTGTCACATGTGGTGATCTGGGTTGACGTTGGAGTTACGCGCATCATGTCGATGGTAATAGCAAAGTTGATCAATCGAAAGCGCTTGCATTAACAGAGGGAACTTGAAGGGTGCGGCACCATCTCGGCATCGAACACGAGGACCGATCTTCGTGTTCCAGATACGCGACGCTCTCACCGTAACCCGTGTCATCGTTAAGTAACTCATTGAGGGAAATCGTAGGTTTGGATCGATTGAGTCTCGAGCACGGACCATCGTTTCCTAGCGTTTGATCTCCTGACCCGAGTGCACTATGGGATTTTTCAACTCATTTTCGTGCCCTTTCCCCGCTGTTTGTTGCAGAATGAAAGTACCAGACGTCAGAACCTCAAATTGAGCCGCTCTTGGTGACTACATAACGAGCTCATCACGACTCGCATCTTCTCACAGCGGTTCAGCGCGTCGCGGGGGATCACTGGTGACTATTTCCTTACTTCTTCATGAAAGTACCCGCGATAACTTTCTGTATACCATGTCGAATCTCTTGTCTTCGCACGGGCCCATCACGTACAGTCGTGCGCCATAATGGTTCTCCACACCAGGGGCCTCTCCTTGAGCTCGGTTTCCGCGTTTCACCACGAACAATCTTTGCAGGTTAGAAAGACGGCAAGACACAGACGACGTCGACTCGGTCCACCCTCTCCTCATTCGAACCCGACCAAGTGCTTCGGATAACCAAATCGTCCATCTTAATCCGACGCGCTCTCCCTGCGTTCCGTGCGACCTCGGCGATCTGTACAACCTCTCGATGAGGCAGGTCCGTCGAAGATCCGAGGGTGCCTTGTTCGATCGGATCGAGGGCCGCGACAAGGCAAGGCACAAGATGTCCTACGGCTCGACGAACCGGTCAAATATTTGTTATACACCTTTTTCGTTTTAGTGAGGACGAAGAAGCATGTGTAAGTAATCCATTACTTGCCAGGTTGTTCCCAAACGACCCCGAATCTGATCATGGCCAGGGTATGAAAGCGTCTATGCTGGCTGACGCATCACTACCGGAATCGTGAATGACCACATTTACCAATGAAAATGAATGATTGTTGCGTTATTGGCGGTATTATCTCGGCGAACAAATCAGACTGGCATGCCAGCCCTCGGGCTGAACAGCATCCTTGCGACGTGGTGGTCTGTGGTAAACGCACGCACCCACTGATTAACTTTAGGGAAAGGGATTGTCACGAGGGAGAATGGCTCGTTGATGATCAAGATGTGTGAGGCAGTCGAGAACACCGCGTTGGAACCTGGCTATGCAGGCGATGGTGTCTGGAGGGGAAAGCGTCCCAGATGGTTCCGAGCGGACATGCTCAGTAGCTGGTCTCCAACCTTTCTTGGGGCTTTTACCTCTTGTAGTCAGAGCACCTCTTCGTCTCGTTACCCAGCCATCTCAGTCCCGCCTGTTTCTCCTTCAAATGTCCAACGACAAGAGTTGTGCCTAGCATTGGCTCAACGCCGTCATACGAGGGGCTGTACCATGCCCACGGCATGCCAGATCTAATTGGGCATCCAGGGTCACGTACGGCGATTGACCACAGGTATTGATCGCAGTAAACTTGTGGTTATTAAAACTTGTTGATGGACCAAAAATGGGCATCTGCTCGAGCCTGAACCCATTCGCCGACCAAGAAGCATGGCTCCGGGACCTACCCAGAGTTTGGAGATATCATAGCAAGCGGAATGATAGTCGCTGGAGAAGGTACGGCCCGTGGACGTGGACGAACGTACGTGTGGTCTATCGGCTCTGCTTCAAATGTACTTAGCGGAGGCATCGGGGATCAGGCAGTGTCGAGTCGTTACTCGCAGCACAGGACGACAGGAGCATTGCTTCTCTGTGATATGGGATGTTCCTGATATAGTTGGGAGAGCGTCGGAGATTATTTGCACTTTGATGGTTGTGACTCAAGGGGGCGTCTGGAACGGTTTGGACTTCGATAACTTCAGAGGGGTTGGTAATAACCTGAACCTCGACAAGGATAGCGACAACCTTGATCCTACCAGGACACACAGATGGCTTGCTGCCTCGACTAGAACAAAGAAGGTGAGTATGTCGATCTACAGGAAATAAACACAAAGGCCCACTGCGTATTTCCACAGACTTGAGGTGAGAGAAGCAGAGTGCGTGGATGGGTGGAAGGGGTTTGGGCTGCGATTCTGCATTGTCACCTTGAAAGCGTTGGTGCGCAAGGTGACCAGGATGTCACATCTTCTGCAGGAATGCGTCATGCATCTCTCCAGGAGAGTAGAAACGCAAACTGGCTTACCCGGATACCCCGATCACACCGTGACCTTCCCAGCAGAGTGCTCACTCGTCAAGGATGTATTGGCTCACAAGCGGGATTGCTGGAAGACTTAGGGGGTATCGATGTTTCCGTCTATATGGCCGAGCGCCCACGAGAAGGCCCGGAAGCAGTCCTTCGGGAGCCATCGGCCCGATTTGCGGTAGCGATGCTTGCGTTACGGAGCAGTTGGATTTGTACGTGGAGAATCGCGGTGGGATGTGTACATGGCACGTACAGATCCAACTGCGATTCAGCCATGCACGGTTCGATTCTGTGCATGGAAAAAAGGGTTTTTTCAGCCTGAGGTAGGGTGAGTATCAATGAACAGAACGAGTGGCGTGAAAAACTGACTCTGTTGACAATGGAGTTATTTCCTGTTGGATTTGTGTATTGACTGTTGGGTTGTCGTCCGAGTAGAATGGTGTTAGAACTGAAGGCGGGATGCCAATGGACAGGAGGGAGCGAACTTACTGCATTCTGGCCTAGCATGGAGGAATTTATATAGGAATCTCAGTGGCTCAAAGACAAAGCAGTACCGTGCAGAAAGAATCCATGACAACTTTAATGGTGTCATGAGGCGGTGCTTACTAGCCATGAAAGCAAGCAAGCCGTTTTACGTGCTCAAAGAGTCCTGGCAACCTTCCTTGACCTAAGTTGGTAAGCGAAAAACTGGGTGACGTCGTGGGACAGCGATGATGCGAAGAGTGAGTAATGTAGGCGGCAGTCCTCGATCGATCGCCCGTGCAGTATGGATATCAAAACACAGAGTATCGTTCTGTAACCCGTATGCTGCATACACTTGGATGTTCCATCATTTCCTTGCTTCGGCCGCGAGTGCAGCCAATTCCCTGAAATCTTTTACCACCAGGTCAACAATCCCTCCTTCCGCCTTGTCCCGCATACTCGCCCTGGTCTCTTCGGTATCTTCTGCGGGACGAGGGACGTAGATGGTCTTGAGGCCTGCTTGAGCAGCGCCCTCGAGGTCCCACTTGTGCGCGGCGACCATAGCAATGCGTTCTGGCGGAACACCAAGATGGTACGACGCGGAAAGGTAGGCTTGTTTCTTCCTATCCGACCGTATATCTCGGCACTGGGTCTATCAACGGTTTGAGTATGACTTACGGCTTGTACAGCCCGAAGAATTCTGTCGACAGGATACCATCCCATGGAATCCCTTTGTTCTTTGCCTATATATGCGCATAGCATCGCATTGATTTATGCGCTGAAATTTCATTTTCAAGTCAGCTTACCATATCAACGAGTAATCTATAACTGCCGTTCGACAGGGTGACGACGACACCGGACTCGGCGAGCTCGGCGATCCCTGGGATGGTGTCCTCGTACACTGCGGTCAGTAGTTACGTCAGAAGACAATATGGGCGGTGAGGCGATGCGGGTGCCTACCGTCTAGATTGTGCCACAACTGCACTAATTCGTTTCGTGCAGGCTCGTCCCAAATGAGGCCGAGGTGGGACCAACGTGGGGATGCGAGCATGCGGTCGAGTATCTGGCGATGGACCTGATCGATGTTGAGACTACCTTGCCCGCCTGCATTCACGTGGTGACTGAAAGAGGATTGTCAATTCATTGGCTTGTTCTATCCCTCCTTGAACTTTTTTTTGACTCGCGCACCAGGGACAAGGGTGTTCCTGGGCGGACTTACATGTGATCGTAATATCCCTGGCGCCACTCGCGCGCAAAGTCGATGGCGTCCTGGCCTACCAGTTCTCAGACGATAACATGAGGCAGCGATAAGACCAGAATGATAGAATAGAATGTGGAGGATCCGTGTATTCTAGAAGCATACCTTGATCTATCGTACCATTGCTTTTACGAGCGACGTTGCGCTTGATGGTAGAGAACCAGTCAACGGTCGTGCCAAATGCATCGAACAGGTAGACGTCAATGTCATGCAAGACGTGAGCGTTGCAGGACATGAGGGGACTCCGATCGTCACTCCGATTATCCAACTCCACTCACAAACCTCGTTCCAGACACAGGATTACGCAGGTGACGTACCAACACTCCACTTTCCGTGATAGAATAGAAATGCGGTTCCAGCATAAAACGGAGAACGGAACAAGTTTTACCGGTCTCGTACTGCGCAATCTGTGGGCGGTGTCGATAGACAGAAACCGGCAGTCCGGATAGAAGAAAATTCGGAAGAAACACGCTCGGTGCCCTTTCGTCCCGAGACTCGAGTTAACGACGTGAGTTGGGCTACCTAGTTGTCACAACAGTACCCCACACGATTTCAAACCAGTGGTACAGCCAGGGCCAATTGATCCGAAAGTGTAGCGGCGGTGGCGTATCAACTGTTGAACCAGGGTTGACGGTGACAGCCTGACCTTGGCAGAGTCTAGTCTCCTCGACACCGACCTCGGTAATGAGAGGTACTTGGTATACATCTATCCACTGGCAGGAGCGGGCGGAGTCCTAATCTGAGCTTAGGGTACTAATCACATGATATCCGGAAGAGTAGTGCTCGGCGATGGAGCGGCGTTCTCCACCGTGATGCGACCCTGATCGAATTTTGCCGGCGTGTGGATTTCTGAAAAGTTGTCAAGCCTTCGATCGGATATTTTCAGATTAGCCGAAAAACCAGGATGGTACTACGTTCTCATTGTTGTAATGAATGTGTCGAAGCTGAGCCTCTGGCAAGGTTCTAGTAAGTGAGCGTGCCCATTCCGAACGCTGACATTACAGCAGGTGCTCTCGTTCAGTGTCTTGGCAGGTTACATGCTAAGTGGTTATCATTCCATGAGGATGATGTTGCCGAATACATCCCGGTGTGTCGCATTGCGGCATTGGCACAGGCTGGAACTCTTATCACCATATGCGTATGTGCCTGAGGCACTATTTATGCTCGGTTGCCCTCAAGCCCACACTACTTTTTCTATCCACCATGTCCGCCTACGAAGGCGACAAGTATACCTACGAGGTCGACGCAAAGTATGTCGAGGGCCAATCACCACCCCCCAACCCAACCACCGACCTCCATCGAAAACTCAAGAACCGTCATGTCGCCATGATCAGGTGCTCATCTCGTTCAGCTTGCTCTTCTGACCTGTTGTCTCATCTCCTTTTAGTATCGGTAGTGTCATCGGTACAGGTCTCTTTCTTGGGACAGCGACCTCTCTCATGAACGGTGGTCCTGTTGGTCTTCTCCTGGGTTACATCTTCGTTGGAACGATATGTTTTGCTACCATGGTATCTATCTCCATTTGTTCCAGGAACATGTCTTTTAATATCTCTCCTCCACAGCTGTCCCTTGGCGAAATGGCCGCATTCTTACCCCTGCCCGGTGGTTTTATTAAACTCGCTGAGCGTTACATCGATCCGGCTTATGCTTTTGCCACCGGCTGGAATTATTGGTACGGATGGACGGTATGTGTATTGTAATGTCAATTCAAATACCCACTTACCTACTCTTGCAGCTGACTCTACCTGGTCCGTATGCTAACGTTCCGACAATCTCATACTGAGCTTTTTGTCGTAGCCGAATTGTCTGCTGCAGCAACCCTCATCAGTTTCTGGGACACGACTACGAGCCCTGGTGTCTGGATTACCGTGTGTTTGGTCGTCGCTATTGGCATTAATGTCCTCGGTGTCGGTGAGCGCTTGTTTATGATCTCTCTATCTTGTTCTTCCTTATAATTGGCTATAGGCGCATATGGGGAAGCTGAATTTTGGTTCAGGTAAATTCGAGCATCATGCATTTTATTCCGTTTCCTCCTCTCACTGATCTTCTAGCTCGATAAAAGTAATAACCATTGTGGGTGTAATTCTTCTTGGCATTATTGTCGACTTGGGTGGTGGCCCGAACCACGATCGTATTGGATTCCGCTACTGGAAGAATCCGGGTCCATTCACAAACTACTATG
>JBBPTX010000715.1:0-17366 GCA_038094595.1 Pulveroboletus aff. annulatus | reverse complement strand
CCCTCACCGCGCAGGTACCTGTTTATCTTCTGCTCTTCTCATGCCGAATGCGCCGGCCCTTATGTCTCTTTCTCATGCATGGTTTTGCTATTGGTTTCAGCTCTTCTCACGCCGTTTGCCACGCCGGCCCTTAACATTGTGACGCGTTACCGTCACTTTCTTACTTCACTATATAAACCCTTCAACTGGGCATATTTCCCTTTTTCCTTAACCTAGTTCTACCTACGGCTCGCGCCTAGTTAGCTCTAGAAATCTATCTTGTGTCCTCATTCTACACCTGAGTGAACGCTTCACACTTTAACGTCCTTCATGTTTGTGTGTCCACCTCTCGAACCCTAGACCCTATTGCCTGTGTGGCATAGGTCACCCCTTGACTACCTCGACCAACGTTAGGTAGACTTCGATTGGCAACCCCACGGCCGACCCAGCGTGGATATTCTCAACCGCATCCCTTCGTCCCCTCCGACCCTAGGCCTCATAGGTCTACGCGTGACCATACCCAAGGGCCACACGTAACAATAACTCACAATCTTTCCCATAGTTTCTCTGCCTCCCTGCAGATACCTCACCCCACAACCCCTCCATCACCAACACTCAGATGCCAAACCAGCCACATCTTCCCTCCTCTCACACCTCCATCCCTAGCCATGTCCCAGAAACCTGTCAAACTTCACATCAGCATCCCCAAGAAATACGATGGCAACTACAAAACAGCAAAACAATGGCTTGACTCAGTCATCTTTTACCTCAATGTCAACACTAACATATACAACTCCACACCAAAGCAGATTGCCTTCGCACTCTCCTATATGACCAAGGGCCCCACTCTTACGTGGGCAAACACCTTCCACACCTCAAAGATCACCTCTGATGGAACAATCTCTATGGGCTCATGGGATCAATTCCATGATGCCTTCCTTCTCATGTTTAAACACTACAATGTAACAGGCAATGCAATTGCCTGGCTCACCACCACTCACATGACTGCCACCAAAAATAGCAGATACTCTCCTTCATGCACTGAGTACAATGCTCAGTTCCAGAATAACTACACCATTGCTGGCATCTTCGACAACAACGTCCTAATTGGCTACTACTCCGCCACTATCCCCGAAAGCCTCATGTACTATATCCTCACTATGGAAATGGTCCCTACCACCATCAACACCTGGCTAAAGAAAGCCATAATCTTTCAAACCCATATAGATTGGGCTCACAAGGTAGCAGCTCATCATAAAACTCCTTCTCGCACCACTTACCATCAGTACACCATGCCGACCCCTACCAAAGACCTCAATGCCATGGATGTCGATGCCATTCAAGTCCCCCGAAAGCTCACCCTGGAAGAAAGGCAAAAATGCATTAATGAAAAATGGTGCTTTCGCTGCCAACAAAAGGAGCATCCATCCTTCAAATGCCTCATATTCACAAACAATACTTCAAGGTCAAAGAAAACCATCAGAAAGGTCATAGAAGCTGAAGTCAAAGAAGAACCTCCTCAGCTTATAGAATTGAATGATGAAGATAAAGAAGTCCCACAGATGGCATGAATCACCTTCACCAAGGATTTTTGAAATGGGAACCAGCCTCAACGTCTGTAGTTCCCCCTTCCATTATGTGTGCCCCTGTACTACTATCTACCTCAAAGAAATCTATGCATATTCCTCTTCAACTCATAAACCTCTTACACACAATGAAAACCGTCAACACCCAAGTGCTCATTGACAGCAGAGCAGACATTAACTGCCTTAACTGGAACTTCGCTCAAAAACACAAATTACCTCTCGACAAACTCCCCACACCAATCCCTGTAAATAATGTCAATCAAACCCCAAATGCCAAAGGAGCCATTCATTATACTGCTATGCTTTTTACTAGCATAGAAGGAATTGTGCAGAATGTACGATTCCACATCTTGCATTGTGGTTCCGAAAACGTGATTCTCGAAACACCCTGGCTAAAACTTACCAACTCTTCCATTAACTGGTCATCACAAACAATCAATATCCCTGAATCTGTAGACGAATCTGCCTCTCTCTATCATATTTATATAGCAGGCCTCAAATGTCACGATGCTGCTCAACCATAGAATCCCCCAGCAAAACCCCTCTGCTATGTCATGGTTGAAACCGTCCCCAATCACACCCTCTCTACCTTCCTTGATATGCCAGATGGAAATCTCTATGTCCACCAAGCATTGCACAACAATGCATATCATCGCATTTTAAAATCTGGCTCCCACTACCATCAAACACACCCAAAGCTTGTCGCCAAGCTTACTACTGCTATGGAACTCACCACGGCCACCGAAAAAGCCAAACCGAAAACCACCCTCCCCAATGCATACAAAGAATTCGTGTCAGTATTTGCCAAAGAATCTGCCGATTCCCTTCCCTCTTCTAGACCTTATGATCATGAGATCAACGTCAAAGAATTGTTTTCCCCAAAAATTGGGAAACTCTATCCACTGACCTCAGAAGAGAAGAAAGCCACTGAAGACTTCCTTGACGAAAACCTTGTGGCTGGAAAAATCCATCTCTTGAACTCCCCCTAAGCATCACCCTTCTTCTTCGTCAAAAAGAAGGACGGCAAGCTACATCCCTACCAAGACTACCAATATCTCAACAAGCACACTATCTGTGACATTTACCCCCTTCCTTTAATTTCCAACCTCTTAGACAAACTCAAAGGGGCACACATGTTTACCAAATTTGACGTCCATTGGGGTTTTAACAACGTGTGCATCAAAGATGGACATCAGTGGAAAGATGCCTTTCTCACCCACAAGGGGCTTGTTACGCGTGGCCGTGGGTATAGTCGCGTGTAAACCTACTAACACCTAATAAGGTCGAGAGAATCAGTCGTTCGTGTATACGACGACACTAGGGCCAGCCGTGGGGATGCTGGGTCAAGGTACTGTCAAGGGTGTTTGACGGGTTGAGGGGATAACCGCTGCCTAGCTTAACAGTCGGGTCAAAGGTTTGAAGGATAGAGACACACGAAGGCAGGTGGGCCGTAGTGTGAAGCGCTCACTTAATGGTAGAGCAAAGACATGAGGAGTAAAAGGCAATGGATTTGCTAGTACTAACTAGGCAACAAGCCGTAGGTAGAACTAAGCTAAAGAGAAAAGGAGACGACCCTGTTGAAGGGTTTATATAGCGAAGTAAAGGCATGACAGTTACATGTCACGGTAGTTAAGGGCCGGTGTGGGAAGCGGCATTGGAAATAGAATACCAATGGCAAAACCACACATGAGAAAGAAACGTTAAGGGCCGGTGCATTCGGCATGAGAAGATCAGAAGATAAGGAGTACCTGCGCAGTGAAGGAATAAGCATGCTTACAAGATGTATGGAATGTCGTAGAACGACGTGGAAGGAATGAGTTTAAGCGTGAGAAACGGAAAGTATCAGTCCGATATTGATAAAAGAGAAAAAGTGTTCGTCCTGCGAGCGAATCATAACAGGGCTCTTTGAACCCATGGTTATGTTCTTCAGCATGACCAACTCCCCTGCCATATTCCAGCGCTTTATGAATGATTCCTTCCAAGATATGATCACTGAAGGATGGTTGGTAATCTATATGGATGATCTACTCATCTTTTCCCCAAATGATGAGGTCCACACTGAACACACTTGCTACATCCTTCAATGGATGATGGAACTTAATCTCCATCTCAAATTGGAGAAGTGCCAATTCACCACCTTAAAAGTCGAATATCTCAGCATGATCATCAAAGAAGGTCAACTCGCCATGGACCTAGTTAAGCTCAATGGTATCACTAAGTGGCCAATGCCACAAAAAGTCAAAGATGTTAGATCATTTCTTGGCTTTGTCAATTTCTACAAACAATTCATCCCAGGATATTCCAACATTGCCCATCCCCTTACCGACCTCACCAAGAAAATGATACCTTGGGCTTGGTCCACTGTGCAACAAGAAGCTTTCACACAACTCAAGGAGTTGTTCCTCCACAAATCTGTCCTTTTCATGCCTGACCCATCTTATCCCTTTGGTATGGCCACTGATGCCTCAAAATATGCATCAGAGGGCATTCTACTACAAACTGATGCAAATAGAGACTGACATCCCTGTTCTTACCTCTCCCAAACCTTTGCCTCTGTGGAGCATAACTATGACATCCATGACAGAGAGCTCTTGGCCATCATTAGCAGTTTCAAAGCCTGGAGACACTATCTTCATGGCTTCCCCTTTCCCGTTAAAGTCATCATAGACTATAAAAACCTCACCTATTTCCGCCACCCCCAAGACCTTAATTGTCACCAAGCCTGCTGGCTCCTGGACCTCACCGATTATGACTACACCATTGCCCATGTTCCAGGGTCCCAACTAGCAGGACCCAACGCCCTCTCACACTGCCCTGACCTCCTTCCTCGAGACAATTCTGACAATACTGGCATCATCCTCCTCCTCAATGCTATCTTCGTCCATCTCATCGACACCGCCCTCTCCAACCATATTGCCTCTGCCTCTGCCTCCAATAACCTAGTCCTCCACAAGCTGTGGGAGATTGAAGGAACCCTTCCTCCTGCCACTCGTTCCCACCTCTCTGACTAGCAATACACCAACAGCGTCCTTCAGTATCAAGATTGCATCTATGTTCCCCCTGAATGTGACCTTCACTGCGCTATTGTTCAGCGCTCCCATGATCATGCTTCCACCAGTCACTCCAGGTATTTAAAAACCTGACAGCTTGTCACTGCTGAATTCTGGTGGCTGGGCCTGGCCTCCTTTATCTGCTCCTACGTCAACAGTTGTGCCATCTGCCAGCACAACAAATCTAACACCCACCCTTCCTCTCCCCCTCTTGTCCCTATTCCATCCTCCTGCTCCCACCCCTTCCAACAGATCTCCTGTGACCTTATTACTGACCTCCCTCTTTCTGGGGGTTTCGACTCTTTATTGGTCATGGTGGACCATGGCCTTACTAAGGGGGTAATTCTTTGCCCAACCAAGAAATCCATCACTGCTGAAGGTGTCACTGCACTTTTTTTTCACAAAGTTTTCCTCCACTTTGGACTTTACGACAAAATCATCTCCGACCAAGGCCCACAATTCACCTCCACCTTTGCCAAAGAATTAGAACACCTTCTGAACTACAATCTCTCCCTCTCCACTGCATACCACCCTCAAACGGATGGCAAAACTGAACATGTCAATCAAGAAATCGAAACTTATCTCTGCATCTACTGCAGGGATCACCCCTCTACTTGGACCAATCACATCTCCCATACCAAATTTACCCACAACCACCGCCCTCACTCCGTCACCAGCAAATTCCCGTTCTATCTCATGATGGGATATGAACCCCATGCCCTTCCTTTGGTCATTGCCGAAATGAACATCCCTGCTATGGAATCTCACCTCAAGAAACTCTCCACTCTATGGGCTGAAGCCCTCACCTCCCATGAACTTGCACGCCAAGTCATGGCCTCCCAATCCAAGACAAAGTTTACTCCCTTTACAAAGGGACAACAGGTCTGGCTCGAGGCTCAAAACCTCAAAAGATCTGTGCAAGATTCAAAATTCACTGCAAAATGGGAAGGCCCATTTGTTATCTCCGACGTCCTCTCCCCCATTTCCTATCGCCTCCGACTCCCACGAACATGAAAAATTCATAACATGTTCCATGCTTCCTTGTTATCACCATATCACGAAAATAACATCCACAGCCCGAACTTCCCCACTCCACCCCCAGACCTTGTCAATGGGCAAGAAGAATATGAAATAGAACATATCTTATGGCATCAAGGAATGCTATCAGCTCATCAATATCTGATCTGATGGAAAGAATACTTCACTGAGGAAGACTTCTGGGAACCCAAGCGGAACTTGAAACATTTGTTGGAGCTCCTATTAGATTATAAAAAGCACAATCCCCATGCTTTCTCCCTTTCATCCACTTGCCCACCATGCCACAGATAAATCCTCTCCACCTTTTACTCATGGCAATTGAATTCGCTCACGTCGATGCCCCCGCCGCTTCCCCAACCACAAACCCCATCTCAGTCTCTATTCCCTCTGCCAACCCTGAGAGGGTCTCTCCTACTCTCCCCACCGCCCCATAGCCTGTCAACTTTGCCACTCTTGTGGCCAATGTTCCCCAATCCCATGTCTCCCCCATCTCTGGAAGGATCCAATCCTCTCCTATGTTTACCCCTCTGCCCGATTGGAAACCTTCTCCCAGACCCCCCTCATTCCTAGGTATATACCACCCTCAACTTGTCCACACTCCCAGCTTGGACTCCCTAGTCACTCAATCCAGCTGGGACTCTCAGATGCCTCTGGACATATCCAAACATCACCATATTAACCATCTCAGAGAGGAGTGGTTCACTGATGAGAACTACATCCGCTTTCACTCTTTCCTTTCTGACAACCACCTACTGTTACGATTCGCTCGCAGGACGAACACTTTTTCTTTTCTTTCAATATCAGACTAATACTTTCTGTTTCTCATGCTTAAACCTCATTCCTTCCATGGCATTCTATGACATTCCATACATCTCGTAAGCGTGTTTATCCTCCACCATGCAGGTACTCCTTTCTTCTGATCTTCTCACGCCGTATGCGCCAGCCCTTAACGTCTCTTTCTCATGTGTGGTTTTGCCATTGGCCTCTTCATTCTAACACCGCTTCCTACGCCGGCCCTTAACCATTGTGACACGTAACTGTCACGCTTTTACTCTTCTATATAAACCCTTCAACAGGGCTTCTCATCTCTTTTCCTTAGCTTAGTTCTACCTATGGCTTGTCACCTAGTTAGTGCTAGCAATCCATCGCCTTTATTCCTTGCATCTTTGCTCTACCATTAAGTGAGCGCTTCACACTACGGCTTGCCCACCTCCATGTGTCTTTACCTAGAACCTTTGACCCGTTTGTCAAGCTAGACAACGGTTACCCTTCAACCCATCACCTTCGATAATACCCTCAACCCAGCAACCCCACGGCTGGTCCTAGTGTTGTCGTCAACACGAACAACCGAACCTTTGACCCTACTAGGCATTAGTAGGTCTACGCGTGACCAAACCCACAGCCACGCATAACAAAAGAACTAAGCTACCTCCTCGTTCGGGTACTATCACATACGCCACCCATCATAGCTTCTCATCGAAATACTCGAACCACTGATCTGCGTTGGAACCCTCGAGAACCTCTGTGTACTTCGCACTCTGATTCCTCTGACACCCCCGACAATCCCAACCAAGCATACTGGGACAAAGACCCTAATGAGCCTTTATTAGACTCAGACGAAGAACTCACTACCCGCGACCTTGCCCATAGTTTTTCCACTTCTGTGCAGATACCTCACCCACAGACCCCTCCGTCGCCAACACCCAGATGCCAAACCGGCCACATCTTCCCTCTGATTCCCTGTCCTCCATCACCCACTATGACTACTAAACCCCTCAAACTTCGCATCAGCACCCCAGACAAGTACGATGGCGATTATAAGATAGCCAAGCAATGGTTTGACTCTGTCGCCTTTTACCTCAACGTCAATGCTGAAGTATACACCACCGACCCAAAGTGCATCGCCTTTGCACTTTCATATATGACTCGAGGCCCCGCACTCACGTGGGCAAACACCTTCTGCTCGTCAAAGATCACAGCTGATAGCTCAATTTCGATGGGATCTTGGTCCAACTTCTGCGACACCTTTATCTTGGCGTTCAAACACTATGACACCACCAGCAACGCGATTGCCTGGCTCACCACCACTCGCATGACCACCACTAAGAATGGCGGATACTCTCCCTCACTCACTGAGTACAATGCTCAGTTTCAGAACCACTGTGCCATCACTGGCATCACCGACGACAACATCCTTATCAGCTACTACTCGGCTGCTATTCCCGATGCCCTTATGCACCATATCCTAGCCATGGAGACAGTCCCCACCACTATAGATACCTGGTTAAAGAAGGCCATCACCTTCCAAACCCACATGGAGCAAGCTCAAGAAATCATCGCTCACCACAAGACCCCCACTCACCACACGTACCATCAGTACACCGCCCCCGCCCCCACTAGAGATCCAAACACCATGGACGTTGACACCGTCCGCCTTCAATGGCTCACCCTGGCCAAACAAGAACAATGTCAGAAAGAAGGAAGATGCTTCCACAGCCGCCAGAAAGGACATCAGGCTACTTCTTGCCCTACTTTTACCTCAAACACCCCAAGGCCGAAGAAGATTGTCCGGAAGGTAATAGAAGTAGAAGTCGAGGACGAAGAAGTCCCTCAACTACAAGAGATTGACAAAGAAGACAACGATGAAGAACCCAAGGTGTCTCAAGTCACTTTTACCTCCCAGGATTTTTGAAATGGAACGCTGCCTTGACGTCAGTAGTTCCTCCTATTACGTGTGCACCTGTACTTGTATCCACATCCAAGAAATCAATGCGTATCCCTCTGCAACTCATTAATACTTCGCACACCATGAAAACCGTTGACACCCATGCCCTCATTGATAGTGGCACAGACATCAACTGCCTTGAATGGGACTTCGCTAGAAAACATCGACTTCCTCTTGACAAACTCCCAACGCCCATCCCCGTTAACAACGTTGACCAATCTCCCAATGCTAAGGGAGCAGTCTGCTACACCTCTTCTCTCTTTACAAACATCAACGGGATTACCCAGCATATATGCTTCCATGTTATGCACTGCGGGTCCGAGAACGTGATTCTCAGAACGCCCTGGTTACGACTCACGAACCCCTCTATCGACTGGTCGTCACAGACGATCAACATCTCAGAAACAGTAGACAAGTCTGCCTCTCTCTACCATATCCATGTCGCCAACCTCAAGCGACACGACGATGCCCAACCCCGAGCACCCCCTGCAAAACCACCCTGCCACATTATGGTTGAAACTATCCCTGACCATACTCTCTCCACGTTCCTTGACATGCCAGATGAGAACCTCTATGTCCGCCGTGCACTCCATGCCAACTCTTGTCAACGGGTCCTCAAGTTGGGATCCCAGTACCATCAGACACACCCAAAGCTTGTCACCAAGCTCACCACCACCATGGAACTCACAGCTGCTGCCGAGAAGGCGAAGCCAAAAGTTACACTCCCTGATGCCTATAAAGACTTCGCCCCAGTCTTCGCCAAAGAAACCGCTGACTCCCTTCCTCCCTCCAGACCCTACGATCACGAAATCAACGTCAAAGACTCGTTTACCCCTAAAATCGGCAAACTCTACCTGCTCACCCCTGACGAAAAGAAAGCTACCGAAGACTTCCTTGACGAAAATCTTGCCGCTGGCAAAATTCACCCCTTAAATTCCCCTCAAGCGTTGCCATTTTTCTTTGTCAAGAAGAAAGATGGCAAACTCCACCCCTGCCAAGACTATTGTTATCTCAATGACCATACCATTCACAACGCATACCTGCTACCACTGATCTCAGACCTCCTTGACAAACTCAAAGGTACCCATGTCTTCACCAAGTTTGATGTACGTTGGGGATATAATAATGTACGTATCAAAGACGGACACCAATGGAAGGGTTCCTTCCTCACCCATAAAGGACTCTTTGAACCCATGGTTATGTTCTTTGGCATGACTAACTCCCCAGCGACCTTCCAACGATTTATGAACGATTCGTTCTGCGATATGATCGCTGAAGGGTGGTTGATTATTTATATGGATGATCTCCTTATCTTCTCCCCAGATGACGCCACCCACACTGAACACACTCATCATGTCCTTCAACAGATGATGGAACTCGATCTCCATCTCAAACTGGAGAAATGCCAATTCGCCATTCTGGAAGTTGAATACCTCGGCATGATCGTCAAGGAAGGACAACTCACTATGGACCCCATCAAACTAGATGGGATTGCCAAATGGCCAACGCCACAAAAAGTCAAAGATGTCCGTTCCTTCCTAGACTTTGCTAATTTCTATAGACGTTTTATCCCCAGGTATTCAAATATTGCTCGCCCGCTTATCGACCTCACCAAGAAAACTATGCCTTGGACCTGGACAACCACTCAGCAGACCACCTTCGAGCAACTCAAGGAGTTGTTCCTCC
Organism: Pulveroboletus aff. annulatus; assembly: GCA_038094595.1. Taxonomy (NCBI): domain Eukaryota; kingdom Fungi; phylum Basidiomycota; class Agaricomycetes; order Boletales; family Boletaceae; genus Pulveroboletus; species Pulveroboletus aff. annulatus. Next base: position 7,302 of record JBBPTX010000715.1, on the reverse strand, counting down.
GTAAGCCTGTCCTATTTATGCCCGATGTCTCTCGCCCCTTTGCTATGGCCACCGACACCTCTAAATACATGTCGGGTGGCATTCTGTTGCAAACCGATGCGAATGGGGATTGGCACCCCTGTTCTTACTTATCACAATCATTCTCTTCCTCAGAACACAATTATGACATTCACAACTGGGAGCTCTTGGCCGTTATATGCGGTTTCAAAGCCTGGAGGCAATACCTCCATGGCTCTCCCTTCCCCGTCAAAGTCTTCTCGGATCACAAAAACCTTACATACTTCCGCCGACCCCAAGACCTCAATCGCCGACAAGCCTGCTGGCTCCTCGACCTCACTGACTATGACTACTCCATCACCCATGTTCCCAGCACTCAGCTCGCTGGCCCAGATGCCCTCTCCCGCCATCCTGATCTCCTCCCTCGCACCGACTCCGATAACATCGGTGTCACCCTCCTCCCCAACGCCCTCTTTGTTTGTTTCATTGACTCCACTCTCTCCAACCACATTGCCTCGGCCTCGGCCTCTGATGACCTCATCCTCCACAAACTTCAGGAAATTGATGGCTCTCTTTTCCCTGCCTTTCGCTCTCGCCTTGCCAACTGCCAATACTCCAATGGCGTCCTCCAATACCAGGGACGTATCTATGTTCCTCTCAACCGTGACCTTCACCGCACTGTAGTCCAGCGCTCCCACAACCATGTTTCCGCTGGCCACCCCGGCTATCTTAAGACCCGACAACTTATCGCTTCCAAATTCTGGTGGCCTGGCCTTGCCACTTTCGTCCACTCCTATGTTGACAGTTGTGCCATGTGCCAATGCAACAAGGCGAACACTCACCCTACCGTTCCCCCGCTCACCCCTATCCCATCCTTCTGTTCTTGTCCTTTCCAACAGATCTCTTGTGATCTGATCACTGACCTCCTGCTGTCCGGGGGATTCGATTCGTTATTGGTCGTGGTGGACCATGGCCTTACTAAGGGGGTAATTCTTTGTCCCATGAAGAAGTCTATCACCGCAGAGGGCATAGCAGCGCTCTTTTTCCACAAAGTCTACCTCCGCTTCGGACTCTACAAGAAGATTATCTCAGATCATGGTCCACAGTTTGCCTCCGCCTTCGCCAAAGAACTCAGATGACTTCTCAACTACGACCTCTCCCTTTCCATAGCATATCACCCCCAGACGGACGGAGAGACTGAACATGTTAACCAGGAAGTCGAAACTTATCTCCGCATCTATTGCGGGGATCTCCCTTCTACTTGGTCTGATCATATTTCCCTTGCTGAATTTACGCACAATCACCACCCTCATTCTGTCACCGGCAAATCCCCATTTTACCTCATGATGGGATATGAACCCCGTGCTCTTCCCTCAGTAATTGCCGAAACAAACATCCCTGCTGTTGAAACCCACCTCAAGGAACTAACAGCCCTTCAAGACGAAGCCCTCGCATCCCATGAGCTTGTGCAACAAGTCATGGTGTCCAGGTCTAAGTCAAGATTCGTGCCTTTCAAGAAAGGACAGCGAGTTTGGCTGGAGGCCAGGAATCTTAAAAGGTCCATCCAAGATCTGAAGTTTGCCACAAAACACGAAGGACCCTTTGTTATCTCTGATGTCATTTCCTCCATCTCCTATCACCTCCGACTTCCACAAACGTGGAAGATTCACAACACGTTCCACACTTCTCTGTTATTGTCCTATCACGAAAATGACGTCCACGGCCCGAACTTCCCTACACCGCCCCCGGATCTTGTCGAAGGACAAGAAGAATATGAAATAGAATGAATTGTATGGCATCGAGGTATGCCGTCGGCCCGTCAATACCTGATCCGATGGAAAGGGTACTCGGCCGAGGAAGAATCCTGGGAACCCGAGTGGAATTTGAAACATTCATTGGAGTTACTAGAAGATTATAAAAGACGACATCCCTGCACCTTCTCTCTTAGATTGGTTTGCCCACCACACTGCAAATAAACCCTCTCCATCTTCTCATCATGGCCATTGAATTCACCAATGTCAACACCCCTGCCACTGCACCATCCACGAACCCCAGCACCATCCATCTTCCCACTGCCAACCCCAAGAGGGTCTCTCCTACTCGCCCTGCCGCCCCTCAGCCTGTCAACTTCACCACTCTTGTTGATGATGTTCCCCAGTCCCACGTCTCCCCTGTCTCTGGCAGGATCCAGTTCTCGCCAACATTTACACCTCCACCCCATCGTGAACCTTCTCCCGGACCACCCTCATTCCTAGGGGTTCATTGCCCCCACCTCATCCGCACACCCAGCTTGGACTCCCTTGTCGCCCATTCTGGCTGGAACTCCCAGGTTCCCCTAGACATCTCTGCTCACCGCCACACCAACCAGCTTCAGGAGGAACAGTTCACTGATGAGGATTACGTTCGTTTTCACTTGCTTATGTCTGATGATCATCTCCGTGTTCCCATTAGCATATATTCTACTGATGGCTCGCCCATCTTTACTTGGTTCAAAACCGCAATGCAGATTAACCACGTCGCTGCCTTTGTCTCCGGCTCAGACCTGGTATTCCCTCACACAACCCTCGGCAGGACCATGCAGGACTTCATCTATCACACACGATACCAGTTATACTCTCATGCCTTCCAAATGGGCTATGACACCTTCCTCCTTGACGTCAATAACCACTTCTGAGACCTAGCTGCTGCTGGTCAAGGACTTGGAAATGAAGTCCTGAGGGATGAATCACCCATCCATCGGCAAACCCTAAATGACTGGTGGACCGGTCAAAATGGCAGAGATCGCGTTTATCCCGGACATCCTCACTTCAACCAACGATGCTTCCAGTGCCACTGTCTTGGGCATACCCAGCTATCCTGTCGACAATACGTCTGTACAGGATGCCGCCAACAAGCACCTGGTCACTCTCTCACCTGTTGCCCAGGATCCTCTCACCCTCTCGCCTCTCACCTAACCTCTCCCCATGCTCAGTCCTCGTCTACGTCCACTCCTCGCTGCCCCCAAGCCGCGTTCCACAATGGACAAATCGTCCATCGAGCCACCCCTCATCGTCCCTCTCATCAGTCTTCCTCCTCTTCTCAACAATCTTACCATCCCGCACCATCCTCACCTCGTGCCCCATCCCCCTATGAGGATGGAGACGAATTAGACGACATCGGTTATGCCAACATCACTGGCTCCCCAGGACCCGCTTTTAGGGACTTGTAAGGAATCCTCACCATAGCTTCGGGTTACTAAGGGGGTAATGATATGATTCACTCACAGAATGAACACTTTTTCTTTTCTTTCAATATCGGACTAATACTTTCTGTTTCTCATGCTTAAACCTCATTCCTTCCATGGCGTTCTACGACATTCCATACATCTCGTAAGCTTGTTTATCATCCACCACGCAGGTACTCCTTTCTTCCGATCTTCTCATGCCATATGCGCTCACCCTTAACGTCTCTTTCTCATGTGTGGTTTTGCCATTGGCCTCTTCATTCTAACACCGCTTCCCACACTGGCCCTTAACCATTGTGACACGTAACTGTCACGCTTTTACTCTTCTATATAAACCCTTCAACAGGGCTTCTCATCTCTTTTCCTTAGCTTAGTTCTACCTACGGCTTGTCGCCTAGTTAGTGCTAGCAATCCATCACCTTTACTCCTTGCTTCTTCACTCTACCATTAAGTGAGCGCTTCACACTACGGCTCACCCGCCTCCATGTGTCTTTACCTAGAACCTTTGACCCGTTTGTCAAGCTAGACAACGGTTACCCTTCAACCTGTCACCTTCAACAATACCCTCGACCCAGCAACCCCATGGCTGGTCCTAGTGTCGTCGTAAACACGAACAACCGAACCTTTGACCCTACTAGGCATTAGTAGGTCTATGTGCGACCAAACCCACAGCCATGTGTAACACCTATGTGTTCCTATTAGTGTTTATTCCTCTACTGGATCTCCTCTTTATATATGGTTTGAGACTGCCATGCAGCTGAACCACATTGCCACCTTCATCTCTGGCTCTGGCTCCATTTTTCCTCATACTACCCTTAGCAGGACGATGCAGGACTTCATTTACCATGCATGGTACAATCCTTACTCCCTTGGCTTCCAGTTAGGGTATGAGACCTTCTTGCTGGACATTGACAACCATTTCCAAGATCTCACCGCTGTGGGTTGAGGACTTGGGAATGAAGTCCTTCAAGACAACTCGCCAATTCACTGGCAAGCCCTTAATGACTGATGGACAGGCAGAAACAGATGAGACCACATCTATCTTGAGCACCTATGCTTCAACCAGCATTGCTTCCAATGTCATTGCCTCAGCCATACCCAACTTACATGTCAACAGTACACCTGCCAAGGATGCCAAAGATGAGCACCTGGCCATTTCCTAACCCGCTGCCCAGGTCCCCTTCACTCTCTCGCCTCCTATATTTCTGATCAACGTACCCCATCCTCATCTTCCACTACACCCCGCTGACCCCAAGCCACATTCTGCAACAGACAAGTTGTCCGTCAAGCCACACCCCATCATTCCTCTCAGCACTCCTCTTCCTCCTTGTCTCAACAATCATATCACCTATTACAGCTATGTATTTTTCACCTTCACTCTGCACATACGAACACTTTCTTTATCTTATTAAGGGAAAACCTGACTTAGACACTGTGCTAGACACAGGGGATCTATGGGCCCTTCTAGATCAGTAGGCTTCACCTTCAGCTCTTTACCTTTCGCCCCACTGATCACAAACACGTATTTAATACATCATGATCATCGCAGACCTCACATCAGTCACCTCATCACTGTGATGTGATCCCTTATCTTTAATTACTGTTGACATCTTCCATTCCATCCACCCACAGCAGATCAACGGCTGGAAACCTTGTGTATGTATTAATCTCCGTTACAGGCTGACTCCTCATGTTGATCATGTTGGGCCTAGGGGATGGACTTATGTAGATATGTATCTAGATCAGTACACAACATGTATCTACATGTAGAATAGTATATAAAGCGAGACTGGACGAAGCTCAGTCTTCAGTCTAGTTCTCTTGTCTCCTGCCTACAAAGCATTCCTCATAAGATAATCTCTCCACTCGACGTTTAGGATAGTGATTGCCTGCAAAGAATTGTAATCGCAACAATGCCAACCTTCAATATTTCATGAAAGCACAAGATCTGTCTAGGAGACAAGCTAGATGGGCGCAATATCTATCTAGATTCAACTACGCCTTTGTATACAAACCAGGATCGTCCAACACGAAGGCAGACGCTCTTTCCAGAAGAGAAGACCATGCGCAAGGAATAGAAGACAATAACAAAGGCATAACTATGATATCCCCAGAGCGGATAAGGACAACATCGTCCAAAGTCGCAATCTACGATGAAGGGGCACAGCTACATCAAGATATATTTAATCAAACATGTCTCTTGACGGAGACAGAAGTATAGAAGTTATGTAAAGAACATCGAGTGTGTGAGGAAGCAAATGGGCTTCTTTACCAGGAAGGAAACCGGTTATATATTCCGGCCAAAAACGGAGATAATGAAGATCTACAGATCAAAACCCTTAAATTATGTCATGACTTGCCTATGGCAGGTCATCCCGGAAATGAAAAGACTATCAAATTAGTCTTATGACACTATTGGTGGCCTGGCGTCACAACTCAGATCAAAGATTATATATCTCAATGCGATTGATGCACACGAATGAAATCTTCCAACCAGCCTAGTTCTGGTCTATTGCAACCTTTAGAAGTCCCTAGTGGACCTTGGCAAGACATATCTGTCAATTTTGTCACAGATCTGCCAGAAAGTAATGGATCAGACAGCATCTTAGTAGCTGTAGATCGCTTCTCAAAGGAAGTGGTGCTTATCCCTTGTCGCAAGACAACGTCCGCCATTGAGACAGCAAGTCTCTACCTCCACCACATCTTCAAGCACCATGGAATTCCACTATATATAGTGTCCGATCGAGGACCACAGTTTGCTTCACAAGTCATGGCAGAGCTATGCAAGAAGCTTAATATAAAACAACGTTTATCTACTGCACATCATCCGCAGACAGATATTCAAACAGAAAGAATGATCAGGGACGTACAGCAGTATCTAAGAATATTCTGCGCAGAGCGTCAAGACGAATGGGCACAATGGTTACCCATTGCACAATTTAGTTATAACTCTAAGAGGCAAGCCTCAACCAAGAAGTCTCCATTTGAAGTCACTCGTTCCTATATTCCGCGCATGGGAATAGAACCCATTGCATCATCCTCCAAGGCACCAGCTGCTGATGAATTCCTATCCACCTTACATGATGTGATGGAGCAAACTAAATTAAATCTAGAAGAAGCTCAGCTGCGCATGAAGACACAAGCTGATAAACATAGAAAGGAGACTCCTCCCTATAACGTTGGAGATAAAGTATGGTTATCCACCGATAATTTAAGGTTGCCGCGTGCAAGTCGCAAGTTAACAGAGCAATGGTTAGGGCCATATGACATCATCACACTAGTTGGGGATAATGCAATAACCCTTCGCTTGCCATCCTCTATGCGAATCCATCCAACCATTAATGTATCACAGGTTAAGCCTTATAAAGCAAGGCTTCAGGGACAACCTGTCATCGCTCCCGGCCCTATACAGGTTACCGAGGACCGAGATAACTTATATGAAGTAGAAAGGATCATCGCTAGTAGATTCAAAGGTCGTCGCCTTGAATACCTGGTCCATTGGCTAGGCTATGATGAGACAGATCGAACTTGGGAACCGGAAGATCATCTTCTACCAGGTGCGCTAGATGCCATCGGCAATTTCCACAGGGAGTATCCTTCTGCACCTCGAAGGTTGCGGATGTCTCATTCGGCATTTATACGATGCTTTCACGAATGCAAAGATCTCACTCTTCCCTCAACACACCCTTTTGATCGCCTGGAAGTCGATCCTTAGATGGGGGGTAGTGTTACAGCTATATATTTTTCATCCTTTAACTTGCGCATATGGATGCTTTCTATCTTATCAAGGGAAAACCCAACTTAGACACTGTGCTAGACACAGGGGATCTATGGGCCCTTCTAGATCAGTGGGCTTCACTTTCAGTCTTCACTTCCACCCCACTGATCACAAACACATATTTAATACATTGTGATCATCACAGACCTCACATCAGTCACCCCATTACTGTGATGTGATCCCTTATCTTTAATTACCGTTGACATCTTCCATTCTACCCACCCGCAGCAGATCAACGGCTGGATACCTCATGTATATATTAATCTCCGTTACAGGCCGACTCCTCATGTCGATCATGTTGGGC
>JBBPTX010000714.1:0-17418 GCA_038094595.1 Pulveroboletus aff. annulatus | reverse complement strand
GTAGATTCAAAGGTCGTCGCCTTGAATACCTGGTCCATTGGCTAGGCTATGATGAGACAGATCGAACTTGGGAACCGGAAGATCATCTTCTACCGGGTGCGCTTGATGCCATCGGCGATTTCCATAGAGAGTATCCTTCTGCACCTCAATGGTTGCAGATGTCTCATTTGGCATCTGTACAATGCTTTTATGAACGCGAAGACCTCACTCTTCCATCGACACACCCTTTTGATCGCCTGGAAGTCGATCCTTAAATGGGGGGTAGTGTTACAGCTATGTATTTTTCATTCTTCTTTATGCACATATGAACATTTTCTTTATCTTATAAAGGGAAAACCCGACTTAGACACTGTGCTAGACACAGAGGATCTACAGGTCCTTCTAGATCTGTGGGCTTCACTTTCACCTCTTATCCCACAAATCACAATACATATTTAATACATCGTGATCATCACAGACCTCACATCAGTCACCCCATCACTGTGATATGATCTCTTATCTTTAATTACCGTTGACATCTTCCATTCTACCCACCCACAGCAGATCAACAGCTGGTAACCTCATGCATTTATTAATCTTCGCTACAGGCTGATTCCTCGTGTTGATCATGTTGGGCCTAGGGGATGGACTTATGTAGATACGTATCTAGATTGATACACAACATGTATCTACACTTAGAATAGTATATAAAGCGAGACTGGACGGAGCTCAGCCTCCAGTTTAGTTCTCTTGTTCACTGCCTACAAAGTTCCCCACTTAAGATAGTCATCCCACTTGATGTTTAGAGATAGTGATTGCCCTGCAAGATTGTAGTCGCAACACTGCCTAGCTTGGCTAGTGGGTCGTAGGATCAAGGGTAAAGACACATGAAGGCAGACGAGCCATAGTGTGAAGCGCTCACTTAATGGTAGAGCGAAGACACGAGGAGCAAGGGTAAATGGATTGCTAGTGCTAACTAGGCGACAAGCCGTAGGTAGAACTAAGCTAAGGAGAAGGGAAGAAGGGCCCTGTTGAAGGGTTTATATAGTAAAATAGAAGTGTGACAGTAACATGTCACAAGGGTTAAGGGCCGGCGTGGGAAGTGGCATTAGAAATAGAAAGAACAATAGAGAAACCATGCATGAGAGAAATGTTAAGGGCCGGTGTATTCGGTGTGAGAAGATCAGAAGAAAAGGAGTACCTGCGCAGTGGAGGATAAGCACACTTATGAGATGCATGGAATGTCATAGAACGACATGGAAGGAACGAGGTTATGCATGAGAAACGAAAAGCATTAGTCCGATATTGTAAGAAGAGAAAAAGTGTTTATCCTACGAGTGAATCGTAACATTACCCCCTTAGTAACCTGAAGCTATGGCGAGGATTCCTTACAATTCCCTGAAGGCGGGTCCCAGGGAGCCAGTGATGTTAGCATAGCTGACATCATCTAATTCATCTCCAACTTCGTAAGGAGAGGGAGTGTGGGGGGAAGATGGTGTTGCAACTACAAGTCTTGCAGGCAATCACTATCTTTTAGACATCGAGTGGGAACTATCTGAGGTGTAACTTGGTAGGAAGAGAACAAGAGAACTAGACTGGAGACTGAGCTCCATCCAGTCTCGTCTTTTATACTATGCTATGTGTGTTACGATTCGTTGTGCCTAGCACACCACATACCCCTTTTCTCTTTCTCTTTCTTCGTCTCTTTGTGTGTATGCTCACTCTTCCACTCTTCTTTGGTTGCCTGTGCCAACCCTTTACCCTTGTTCCTCGGCTCTCTGAGGTTCTCTCTCACATATGTCATCACGTTTACGTGTTCTTGTGCACTTATCTCCCTCATATTGCCTTATCGTGCACGTGTTTCTCCTTCTCCTGCTGCATGCACCGGCTCTTTGCGTTTCCCTCTCACACATGGGTTCTATCACATTCTCCCTCGTTCTTTCACATTCCACTGCCACTTCCCACGCCAGCCCTTAATCCATACCCTTGACTCTGTGACGTTACAGTCATGTGTCACCTTTCACTATATATACCAGTCGATCTGGCCTTATGCCTTTCTCCTTAGCTTGAGCTCCCCTACCAACCATCTGGTAGGGGTAGCCCCCCCATCCTCTCCTCTCGCTGTCCAAGACTGGCTCTCGTCTTCGTCCCTCTTGATGCTTACCTCAGCATACCCATCCTCTCTCTCTCACCCACCATCAGCCCTCGTCGCCATCACCCTTGAACCCTCATCCTCATGCCCCGTTGTTTAGCAAGGTAGCAGCAACGTCTTATCGGAATCCTCACCATCCCGTTACCTCTTTGTGTTGTTAAAGAGCTCCCATGGAGGATCATCTGTCTCGCACCCTTGACCCCCATGTTCATTGACCCCTTATCCTTGAGGCTACCCTCGTATCCCACAGTTGTACCCCCTTTGCCTTTGCCTTGACCCCATCCTCCCTCCATGCTCCTTAGTTGTGCTCCATTCATATGGGCACTAAGGAGTACTCTCAGGTATGTTACGACTCATCGTGCTCGAGGCACGCTTTTTCTTTTCTCTTTCTTTCTCCTTGCGCATACACTCACTCTTCCATTCTTCTTGGTTGCCCACGCCAACCCTTGACCCTTGACCCTCAGCCCTCCGGGGTATCTCTCACATACGTCATCACGCCTACATGATCCTTGTGCACTTATCTCCCTCGTGCTGTCTTATTGCACACAAGCTTCATCTTCTCTTGCCATATGCACTGGCACATTGCGTTTCCTCTCACGCGTGGGTTCTATCACATTCTATCACCTTCTTTCACATTCTACTGCCGCTTCCCATGCTGGCCCTTAACCCATACCCTTGACCCAGTGATGCTATGGTCACATGTCACCTTTCACTATATATACCAGTCAATCTGGCCTTATGCCTTTCCCTTAGCTTGATCTTTCCTACGGTTTGGCCTTGTACCCTGTCTTAGTGAATCCAAGCCTCTTTGACCCCCTCACCTCTACAAGTCGCATTCGACTCTTGAGTGAACACTGTGCATTTGAGACACACTCTTGAACGACCCATCGACCCCTCAGATGCCCCTTTCACATCACCACTGCCATCCTCAACTGACGGTAGAACCCTCGACCCGCCACTCCAGGCCATAAGTAGAACTACGTGCGACCCCACCCGGGCCACACATAACAAGGTACCACTACCACATTCCCTAGTCACACCGTCCTTAGTCCTTAGTATATAGCTTGAGCTTCCCTATGGTTAGACCTAGAACCTAGTCAAGCAATACAGCCGATTATCCTTGAACCCCCACCTCTACGAGTCTTAGTTCGACTCTTGAGTGAACCCTGTATGTCTGAGACACCCTCTCGACATCCCCTCAATGCTCCGGGCATCTTTGTGTGCCAACACTGCTGTCTCTATCGACGGTTGACCTCACAACCCCATACCACAGGTCTATAGTAGGGCTACACGCAACCTACCCAGGCCACGCATAACAACGTGTAGATACATGTTGTGTATTGATCTAGATATGTATCTACATAAGTCCATCCCCTAGGCCCAACATGATCGACATGAGGCATTGGCCTATAACGGAGATTAATATATACATGAGGTTTCCAGCCGTTGATCTGCTGTGGATGGGTAGAATGGAAGGTGTCAATGGTAATTAAAGTAAGGGATCACATCACAGTGATGGGGTGACTGATGTGAGGTCTGTGATGATCACGATGTATTAAATATGTGTTTGTGATCAGTGGGGCAAAAGTGAAGGGCTAAAGATGAAGCCCACTGATCTAGAAGGGCCCTTAGATCCCCTGTGTCTAGCACAGTGTCTAGGTTGGATTTTCCCTTGATAAGATAAAGAAAGTGTCCATATGCGCTAAGTAAAGGGTAAAAAATATATAGCTGTAACAGATGGTGCTGGGTGGTAGGAGTTCTGGGAGGAAGAGGATGAACGATGAGAGGTTTGGCAGGGTGTGGCTCAACGGACAATTTGTCCATTGCGGAATGTGGCTTGGGGGTGGCGAGGTGTGGACGTAGATGAGGATGGGGCATGAGGAGAGGTGAGATGGGAGGCAAGAGGGCAAGAGGTTCCTGGACAGCAGGCGAGAGAATGGCCCAGTGCATGTCTGAGGCACCCAGTGCAGATGTGTTGCTGGCAAGATAATTGGGTGTGTCTGAGACAATGGCACTGGAAGCACTGTTGGTTGAAACGAGGGTGTCCAGGGTAGATGCGATCTCTGCTGTTATGACCTGTCCACCAGTTGTTAAGGGTTTGCCTATGAATAGGCAATCCATCTCTCAGGACTTCGTTTCCAAGTCCTTGACCCACTGTGGCAAGATCTTGGAAATGGTTATCGAAGTCACGGAGAAAGGTATCATAGTCCATCTGAAAGGCGTGAGAGTACAACTGGTAGTGTGCGTGGTAGATAAAGTCCTGCATGGTCCTGCCGAGGGTAGTGTGAGGAAAGATCGGGCCTGAGCTGGAGATGAAGGCAGCAATATGATTCAATTGCATTGCAGTTTCAAACCAAGTCAAGATGGGTGAGCCATCAGAAGAATAAACGCTAATAGGAACATGAAGGCAATCGTCAGACATAAGGGAATGGAAGCGAACATAATTCTCATCAGTAAACCGTTCTTCCTGGAGTCGGTTGGTATGATGATGAGCAGAGATGTCTAAGGGGACCTGGGAATCCCATCCTGAGTGAGCGATAAGAGAGTCTGAGCTAGGTGCATAGACAAGCTGTGGACAATGAACCCCTAAGAATGAGGGGGATTCGGGAGAAGGTTCCCAATGGGGCGGAGGTATAAACGATGGTGAGGATTGAATCCTGCCCAAGATGGGAGAGACATGGGACTGGGGAATATCACCAACAAGAGTGGCGAAGTTGACAGGCTGTGGGGTGGTGGGGTGAGTAGGAGAGACCCTCTCGGGGTCAGTAGTGGGAAGGTGGACTGTGCTGGGGTTGGTGGAGGATGCAGTGGCAGGGGTGTCGACATGGGTGAATTCGATGGCCATTAGGAGGAGATGAAGCAGGTTTATCTGCAGCGTGGTGGGCGAGCGGATGCAAGAGAGAATGCATGGGGGTGATGCTTTTTATAATCGTTGAGTAACTCTGACAAGTGTTTCAAGTTGCACTCTGGTTCCCATGACTCTTCTTTTGCAGAGTATCCTTTCCATCGGATCAGGTACTGGCAGGCCGACAGCATTCCGCGATGCTGTATGATTTGCTCAATTTCATATTCCTCTTGTCTGTTGACAAGATCTGGAGGTGGTGTAGGGAAGTTTAGGCCATGGATGTCATTTTCGTGATAGGGCGATAACAGAGAAGCATGGAACATGTTGTGAATTTTCCACGTTCGTGGAAGTTGGAGGTGAAGGGAGACAGGGGAGATGACATCAGAGATAATGAAGAGGCCTTTGTGTTTTGTGGTGAACTTTGGATCTCGGACAGACCTTTTAAGATTCCTGGCCTCTAGCCAAACTTGCTGCCCTTTCTTGAAAGGTACGAATTTTGACTTAGACCTGGATGCCATGACTTGACGTGCAAGTTCATGGGACATGAGGGCTTCATCTCATAAGGCAGTCAATACTTTGAGATGGGATTCGACGGTGGGGATATTGGTTTCAGCAATTACCAAGGGAAGGGCATGGTGTTCATATCCCATCATGAGATAGAACGGGGATTTGCCAGTGATGGAATGGGGGTGGTGATTATGCATGAATTCAGCATGAGAGATGTGTTCGGACCAAGTGGAGGGGTGATCCCCACAGTAGATGTGGAGATATGTTTCAACTTCCTGGTTGACACATTCAGTTTCACTGTCAGTTTGTGGGTGATAGGCCGTGGAGAGAGAAAGGTCATAGTTGAGGAGTCAGCCAAGTTCTTTTGTGAAGGTAGAAGCAAATTGCGGACCACAGTCAGAGATGATCTTGTCATAAAGGCTGAAACAGAGATAAACCTTGTGGAAAAAGAGTGCAGCAATTCCTTCAGTAGTGATAGATTTCTTAGTGGGGCAAAGAATTACCCCCTTAGTGAGGCTGTGATCCACCATGACCAATAATGAGTCGAATCCCCCGGACAGTGGGAGATCGGTGATCAGATCGCAGAAGATCTGCTGAAAGGGGCGAGAGCAGGAGGAAGGGATAGGAATGAGCAGAGGGGAGGTAGGGTGAGTATTCACTTTGTTGTGCTGGCATTCGGCACAGCCATCAATGTAAGAATGGATGAATGTGGCAAGGCCGGGCCACCAGAATTCTGAGGCAACAAGTTGGCAAGTTTTCAAATAGCCAGGGTGGCTGGCAGAAGCGTGATCATGAGAATGTTGGACCACAGCACGGCAAAGGTCACGGTCAGGAGGGACATATACATGACCTTGATATTGAAGAATGCCATCTGCGTATTGCCAATCAGCGAGGCGAGAGCGAAAAGCGAGGGGAAGGGTATTATGCATGGCTGTGGGTATGGTCGCGCGTAGACCTACTAATGCCTAGTAGAGTCGAGAGTTCGGTCGTTCATGTATACAATGACAGAGGGGTCAGCCGTGGAGATGCTAGGTTGAGGGTACCGTCAAGGGTTTTGATGGGTCTGAGGTAACCGTTGCCTAGCTTGACAAACGGGTTGAAGGTTCAAGAGTTTCTAGGACACGTGAAGGCGGAGGAGCCAAGCATGAAGCATTCACTTAATAGTAGAATGAAGACTGAGGAGTAAAGGCTAGTGAATTGCTAGTGCTAACTAGGCAACAAGCCGTAGGTAGAACTAAGCTAAGGAAAAGATGAAGGGACCCTGTTGAAGGGTTTATATGGTGAAGTGGAAGTATGACAGTTATGTGTCACGATGGTCAAGGGCCAGCATGGGAAGCAGCATTAGAAATAGAAAACCAATGGCAAAACCACATGTGAGAAAGAGACATTAAGGGCCAGCACATACAGCATGAGAAGATCAGAAGAAGAATAGTACCTGCGCAGTGAGGGATAAGCATGCTTATGAAATATATGGAATGTCATAGAATGACATGGAAGGAATGAAGTTAAGCGTGAGAAATGAAAAGTGTTAATCCGATATCATAAGAAGAGAAAAAGTGTTCGTCCTGCGAGTGAATCGTAACAAAGGGAGTCGTCAATTTTCTGTAATTTGTGGAGTATGAGGTTGTCAGAGGTGGAGGCAGAAGCGATGTGGTTGGAGAGGGTGGAGTCGATAAGACAGACAAAGAGGGCATCGGGTAGGAGGGTGACTCTGGTGTTGTTGGAGTTGGCACAGGGAAGGAGGTTAGGTTGGCGGGAGAGGGCGTCGGGCCTGGCAAGCTGAGTGCCGGGGACATGGGTAATCGAGTAGTCGTAGACAACAAGGTCAAGGAGCCAGCAGGCTTGACGTCGATTGAGGTCTTGAGGGTGACAGAAATACGTTAAGTTCTTGTGATCAGAGAAGACTTTGACGGAGAAGGGAGAGCCATGGAGGTATTGCCTCCAGGCTTTGAAACCATGTATAATGGCCAAGAGCTCCCGGTCGTGAATGTCGTAGTTTTGTTCTGTAGAGGAGAATGACTGTGATAAGTAGGAACAGGGATGCCAATCCCCGTTAGCGTCAGATTGAAGAAGGATACTGCCTGATGCATATTTCAACGCATCGGTGGCCATAGCAAAAGGACGAGAAATATCAGGCATGAAAAGGACTGGCTTACAAAGGAATATTTCCTTAAGTTGGTCAAACGTGGTTTGTTGCACAGATGACCAAGACCAGGGCATTGTTTTCTTAGTGAGGTCGATGAGGGGTCGGGCAATGTTGGAATATCCAGGAATGAAGTGTCTGTAGAAATTGGAAAAGCCAAGGAAAGATTGGATGTCTTTGACTTTCTGAGGTGTAGGCCATTTGGCGATGCCATCAAGCTTGACGGGGTCCATAGCGAGTTGACCTTCTTTGACAATCATTCCGAGATATTCAACTTCTGGGACGGCAAATTGGCATTTCTCCAGTTTGAGGTGGAGGTCAAGTTTCGTCATCTTTTGAAGGACATGGCAGGTGCATTTGATGTGAGTCTCATCGTCTGGAGAGAAGATGAGTAAATCATCCATATAAATAACTAACCATCCTTCGATGATCATATCGTGGAAGGAGTCATTCATGAAATGCTAAAAGGTCATGGGGGAGTTAGTCATTCTTGTTACGATTCATTCACAGAACGAACGCTTTTTCTTTTCTTACGCTATTGGACTAATACTTTCCATTTCTTATGCTTAACCTCATTCCTTCCATGTTGTTCTACGACATTCCATACATCTTGTAAGCGTACTTATTCTTCACTGTGCAGGTACTCCTTTTCTTCTGATCTTCTCACGCCGAATGCGCCAGCCCTTAACGTCTCATTCTCATGCGTGGATTTGCCATTGGTCTTCCACTTCTAACGCCGTTTACCACACCGGCCCTTAACCATTGTGACACGTAACTGTCACGCTTAACCTTTACTATATAAACCCTTCAACAAGGCCCCCTGTTCCTCTCCTTCAGCTTAGTTCTACCTATGGCTTGTCGCCTAGTTAGTGCTAGCAATCTACCCCTTTTTACTCCTTGCATCTTCACTCTACCATCAAGTGAGCGCTTCACACTATGGCTCGCCTGCCTTCGTGTGTCTCTACCTTTTGAACCTTCGACCCGTTCGTCAAGCTAGACAACGGTATTCCTCAGACCCGTCAAAAACCTTGACGATACTTCAACCCAGCATCCCCACAGCTGATCTCACATCGTCGTATACACGAACGACTGACTCTATCGATCCTACTAGGCATTAGTAGGTCTACGCATGACCATACCCACAGCCACACATAACAATTCTGAAGAACATAACCATCAGCTTGAAGAGTCCTTTATGGGTAAGGAAGGCACCCTTCCACTGGTGTCCATCTTTTATACGTACATTGTTATATCCCCAGCATACGTCAAACTTTGTGAAGACGCAGGCTCCTTTGAGTTTGTCGAGGAGATCTGAAATCAGGGGTAATGGATAGGTGTCGTGAATGGTGTGTTCATTGAGGTATCAGTAGTCTTGGCAAGGATGGAGTTTGCCATCCTTCTTTTTGATGAAAAAGAACGGCGATGCTTGAGGGGAGTTTGAGGGGTGGATCTTACCGGCAGTGAGATTTTCGTCAAGAAAGTCTTCTGTAGCTTTCTTTTCATTGGGGGTGAGTGGGTAGAGTTTGCCAATCTTCAGGGTAAATGAGTCTTTGACATTGATTTCGTAATTGTAAGGTCTGGATGGAGGAAGGGAATCGGCAGATTCTTTGGCAAAGACAGGAGTGAAATCCTTGTATGTGTCTGGGAGGGTGACCTTTGGCTTGGCCTTCTCAGTGGCAGCCACAAGTTCTGTAGCGGTGGTAAGCTTGGCGACAAGCTTCGGGTGAGTCTGGTGGTATTGGGACCCCAACTTGAGGACTCGTTGGCAGGAGTTATTATAGAGCGCCCGATGAACATAAAGGTTACCATCGGGCATATCAAGGTACATGGAGAGGGTATGGTCGGGAACTGTTTCAACCATAACATGGTGAGGTGGTTTCATGGGTGTAGCTCATGGTTGAGCATCGTTGTGCCGTTTGAGATCAGTAACATGAACATGGTAAAAGGAGGCAGACTCATCTACCGATTTGGGGATATTGATCATCTGCGACAACCAGTCAATGACGGGGTTTGTGAGATGGAGCCAGGGCGTCCCGAGAATCACATTCTCGGACCTGTAGTGCATTATGTGGAAGTGCATGTGTTGGGCAATTCCATCAATGTTGGTAAACAGATTGCCCCTTTGGCATTCAGGATCTGATCAACGTTGTTGATAGGGATCAGAGTTGGGAGTTTGTTGAGGGGGAGTCAGTGTTTTCAGGTGAAGTCCCAGTCAAGGCAGTTGATGTCTGCCCTGCTGTCGATGAGAGCGTGGGTGTTGACAGTTTTCATAGTGTGTGAGGGGTTGATGAGTTGCAAGGGGATATGCATCCATTTCTTTGACGTAGATACAAGTACAGGTGCACACGTGATAGGGGGAACTACTGATGTCAAGGCAGTGTTCCGTTTTAAAAATCCGAGGTGAAGGCAACACGAGACACCTTTGGTTCTTCATCGTCTTCTTCATTGTCTATCTCTTATAGTCGAGGGACTTCTTCTTTGTCCTCGACTTCCACTTCTATAACCTTCCGAATGACCTTCTTTGGCTTCGAGGAGTTTGAAGTGAACGTGGGACAGGTGGTGGCCCAATGTCCTTTCTGGCGGCAATGGAAACATCTACCTTCTTTGTGGCATTGTTCCCATTCAGTGGGAGTGAGTCATTGGAGGTGGACAGCATCAACGTTCATGGCGTTGGGGTCTTTTGCAGGAGTGGGAGTGGGGGTGGTGTACTGGTGGTAAGTGTGGCAAGAGGGGACCTTGTGTTGTGCAGCGATTTCTCAGGCATGGTTCATGTGGGTTTGAAAGGTGACGGCCTTCTTTAACCAATCATCGATAGTGGTAGGGACTTTTTCCATGGCCAAGATGCGGCGCATGAGAACCTCGGGAATGATGGCAGAATAGTAGCCAATGAGGACGTTGTGGTCTGCTATGCTGGTGATGGCATAGTGGTTCTGGAACTGAGTGTTATACTCAGTGAGTGAAGGGGAGTAGCCACTGTTCTTGGTGGCAGTCATGCGGGTGGTGGTAAGCCAGGCAATTGGGTTGCTGGTGGTGTCATGGTGTTTGAACGCCAAGATGAAGGCGTCACGAAAGTTGGACCAGGAGCCCATCGAAATTGAGCCATTGGCTGTGATCTTTGAGGCTCGGAAGGTGTTGGCCCATATGAGTGCTGGACCCTTAGTCATATATGAAAGAGTGAATGTGATTCATTTGGGGTCGGTAGTGTAAACCTCAGCGTTGACATTGAGGTAAAAGATGATGGAGTCAAGCCATTGTTTGGCTGTCTTATAGTCACCATCATATCGCTCAGGGGTGCCGATGTGGAGTTCAAGGGGCTTGGTAGTCATAGTGGGTGACAGAGGACAAGGAATCAGGGGAAAGATATGGCCAGTTTGGCATCTGGGTGTCAGGGATGAGGGAGTCTGAGGACAAGGTATTTGTACAGAGGCAGAAAAACTATGGGCTAGGTCACGAGTGGTGAGTTCTTTGTCAGAGTCTAATAAAGGCTCATCAGGGTCTTCGTCCCAATATGCTTGGTTGGGATTGTCAGGGGTGTCAGAGGAGTCAGAGTGTGAAGTACACGGAGGTTCTTGGGGGTTCCAACGTGGGTCAGTGGTTCAAGTGTTTTGGTGGGAAGCTATGGTGGGTGGCATACATGATAGTTGTTGCAATCCGACTTTTCGCCCCTTGTTCCCTTGAATGCCGTCAGTCCACAACAGTTCGCACGCTTCCTCGTGCTCCCCTGCGCGTATCTATGGATCTTACCGGTTAAGATCCGTGAGCCTCTATGCTGTACAGACATGCGGTATACGCACTCCTTTAATCACCATCTCTCCCACGGTAATGTCCGCGTGCTTCCATTCCTTCGTACACGCGTACGCCTCATTCCTTTAATTACCGCGTGTTCTGGACTTTTATCTCTTATCACTGACGTCATGCCCTCTACCCCGATGCTTCCTATTCCCATGACGTCATAGCCGTATATAGTAGTCATAGCCACAGCTGTAGAGTATATAAGAGCTGAGCCCTGTACCATATACTCTCCAGTTTAATTCACTTCGTTCACCTCGCCTGAGTACCAGCTCGCTGTTAACCCTTGGTGCTTCCTGCAATCACCCCTAGCTAACGCTAGTCTTCTCCCCTCTCTCTGCGAGTCCCTTTGTTGTTGTTGTTGTTGTTGTTCTCCCGTGTCCCGCCCCCACTACTGCCTTACGACATATTCGGGTTGTTACAATAGTACCCGAACAAGAAGGGAGCTTAGTTCTTTTGTTACGTGTGGCCTTGAGTAAGGTCACGCACAGACCTACTAATGCCTAGTAGGGTCAAGGGGTTCAGTCATTCGTGTATATGACGATGTAGGACCAGCCGTAGGGATACTGGGTCGAGAGTACCATCAAGGGAGTTGACAGGTCAAGAGTAACCACTACCTAGCTTGGCTAGCAGGTCATAGGATCAAGGGTAAAGACACACGAAGGTGGACGAGCCATAGTGTGAAGCACTCACTTAATGGTAGAGCAAAGACGCGGGGAGCAAGGGTAAATGGATTGCTAGTGCTAACTAGATAACAAGCCGTAGGTAGAACTAAGCTAAGGAGAAGGGAAGAAGGGCCCTGTTGAAGGGTTTATATAGTAAAATAGAAGTGTGACAGTAACGTGTCACAAGGGTTAAGGGCTGGTGTGGGAAGTGGCGTTAGAAATAGAAAGAACAATAGAGAAACCATGCATGAGAGAAATGTTAAGGGCCAGTGCATTCGGCATGAGAAGATCAGAAGAAAAGGAGTACCTGCGTGGTGGAGGATAAGCATGCTTATGAGATGCATGGAATGTCATAGAACGACCTGGAAGGAACGAGGTTAAGCATGAGAAATGAAAAGCATTAGTCCGATATTGTAAGAAGAGAAAAAGTGTTCGTCCTGCAAGTGAATCGTAACAGAAGGCTGATTCAACCCATTGGTCAACATGGTACATGTGGCCAAGTTGCAACTTCAGTGATGTCTCGAGTGACAGCAGGCGAGTGAGCTCAGCAACGGCATATCGATAGCCATGGTCAATCCCAAAGAAAGCTGAGAGTTTCAGCACAGAGATTAAATAGTCTTCATGGTGATTCTCACCAGCATAGTGTTACACTTGGCCCAGGTAGGGTCGAGCATAGCCCTGCTATATCCGCCTAGGCGGGAGTCAGACGATCAACCGTCAGGGATACCAACGGCAGTGGGGCAACCTGGAGTTGCAGGGAGTTAGAGGGTATGCGAAGGTGAGGTTTCCTAAGCGTCAAGGTTCACTCAAGAGTCGAATGAGACTCGTAGAGGTGAGGGAATCAAGGGTGTAGTGAGAGATATATTGGCAAGGTACTAGACGGATGCCACAGGGAAGCTCAAGCTAAGGGAAAGGCATAAGGCCAGATCGACTGGTATATATAGTGAAGAGTGACAGTGTGACTGTAATGTCACAGGGTTAAGGGTATAGGTTAAGGGCCGGCATGGGAAGCGGCGATAGGATGTGAAAGAAGGGAGAGGAATGTGATAGAACCCACACATGAGAGTGAAACATGAATGTGCCGGTGCATGCGGCAAGAGAAGGTGAAACGCATGTGCGATAAGGCAACACGAGGGAGATAAGTGCACGAGGACACGTAAGCAGGATGACATACGTGTGGGTGGTCTCGGAGAGCCGAGGGATAAGGGTAAAGGGTTGGCGCGGGCAATCAGAGAAGGGTGGAAGTGTGAGTGTACACGCAAAGAGAAAGAAAAGGAGAAGAAAAGACGTGCCCGGCACGATGAATTGTAACACATAGCTGGACAATAATATCAGACTAGAGAAACTGGGGTGATCACAGATGCTGCTTACCTGTCAAACAAAAATGTCAAAAGATAATCAAATTCATGTCAGATGACACCATGGAGGACAATGGGGTTTTCATCATGACTTCCCTCAATATTTCCCTCACCATCTTGTTGTCAATCTTGAGGCAGGGAGAGAATAGACTCAAACATCAAGGAACGTAGTGTAAAAATGCCTGGATATAGCTGATAAAGTGTCTGACAGCTTTGCTCTAGAATCTACTATCTAGCAGTTAGTATCATTGTACTGCATGAGGTGTGATTCAAACCAAAAATGTGATGGTCCCATCCTTGAAGTAAAATTTGGGATGCTGCTCCTGAGGAACAGATACAGGAAGGTACTGATGTCAGGTTTGTTGACTTGGAGATGGGTGGTTGCTTTGACTAGATGCCATTGAAGGTGGGTGATGGATGCAGATGAGTGGGATGTAGATGGCCACTTGAGAGACTGGACTGGTGCGATGTGTGCACTAAGGACAGAGAGTATGGGCGATGGTATTGTAGTCCCAAAGCCAATAAACACAGTCTGAGGGCCATTGTGTGTGTTGATGCACGTCGACCCACCAAAGTATGTTGATGGGGTGGCTGTGATGGGGGAGCTAGTAGGGAGGGTGGCATCCATGAGGGCACTGTTGATGAGCTCTGCAAGATGTGCCAAGTCGGTGCCAGTACCAATGACAGTGAGGTTGCCTGAGGTGAGAGCTGCTTTTACAAATAATTTCACAGAGTCGAGGGTCAGGGCTGCATAAGGGCTCACCAAGAGGGACACACCAAGGCCAGTACAGAAGGCAAGGGCATGTGTGGCCTTGACAGTGACAATGCTTGGTGATTTGGAGGCAATAGTAGCTTCGTCATGGACAACAGGAAGGATGTATTCAGAATATGGGAAGGAATTTTGGAGTAGTGAGGATGGATGATAGCAAGGAGGTAAAGAAGGACCTTGTTGCGACTACAAATCTTGCAGGCAATCACTATCTTTTAGACGTTGAGTGGGAGAACTATCTTAAGTATGACTTCATAGGAGGAGAACAAGAGAACTAGACTGGAGACTGAGCTCCATCCAGTCTCGCTTTATATACTATTCTACGTGTAGATAGATGTTGTGCATCGATCTAGATATGTATCTACATAAGTCCATCCCCTAGGCCCAACATGATCGACATGAGGAGTCGGCCTGTAATGGAGATTAACATATACATGAGGTTACTAGCCGTTGATTTGCTGCGGGTGGGTAGAATGGAAGATGTCAATGGTAATTAAAAATAAGGGGTCACATCACAGTGATGGGGTGACTGATGTGAGGTCTGTGATGATCACGATGTATTAAATATGTGCTATGATCAGTGGGATAAAGGTGACAATGAAGCCCACTGATCTAGAAGGGCCCATAGATCCCCTGTGTCTAGCATAGTGCATAAGTCAGGTTTTCCCTTGATAAGATAAAGAAAGCGTCCATATGCACATAGTAAAGGATGAAAAATATATAGCTGTAACACTACCCCCCATTTAAGGATTGACTTCCAGGCGATCAAAAGGGTGTGTTGATGGAAGAGTAAAATCTTCGCATTCATGAAAGCATTGTATAAATGCTGAATGAGACATCCACAACCTTCGAGGTGCAGAAGGATACTCCCTGTGGAAATCGCTGATAGTATCTAGCACACCCGGTAGAAGATGATCTTCCAGTTCCCAAGTTCGATCTATCTCATCATAGCCTAGCCAATGGACCAAGTATTCAAGGCGACGACCTTTGAATCTACTAGCGATGATCCTTTCTACTTCATATAAGTTATCTCGATCCTTGGTTACCTGTATAGGGCTGGGAGCGATGAGAGGTTGTCCGTGAAGCCTTTCTTTATAAGGCTTAACCTGTGATATGTTAACAGTTGGGTGTATTTGCATAGAGGATGGCAAATGAAGAGTGACTGCATTATCCTCAACTAGTGTGATGATGTCATATGGCCCTAACCATCGCTCTGTTAATTTGTGATTTGCACATGGCAACTTTAAGTTATCTGTGGATAACCACACTTTGTCTCCAATGTTATAGGGAGGAGTCTTCTTTCTATGTTTGTCAGCTTGTGCCTTCATGTGCAGCTGAGCTTGTTCTAGATTTAATTTAGTTTGCTCCATCCCATCGTATAAGGTGGATAGGAATTCATTGGCAGCTGGTGCCTTGGAGGATGATACAATGGGTTCTATACCCATGCATGGGGTGGAAGAATGAGTGACTCCAAATGGAGATTTCTTTGTTGAGGCTTGCCTCTTAGAATTATAACTGAATAGTGCAATGGGTAACCATTGTGCCCATTCACCTTGGCACTCTGCACAGAATATCCTTAGGTACTGCTGCACGTCCATTGTTACGATTCATTGTGCCTAGTGCACGGACTTCTCTTTTCTTTCTCTCTTCCCCACACATATGCTCACTCTTCTACTCTTCTTTAATTGCCTGCGCCAACTGTTGCAAACCGAGTTTAGCAACATATGCCTCAGACGCTATAGACGCTTAGAAGCCTAGACGGCAACCATAGACGGCTAGAAGCCCTACACAGACGTTCGGTTACGGCTTATCCGATTAAGCGTAGCTCTTATCACGGGAATGCCCGTAGAAGTTCTCACGACTCACGGCGATCAATGGATGCGCCTCATGACCTTTACGCCCCTTATGCTTTTCACACTTCTCTTTAATCTCCGTGCAGTGCACGGCTATGCACCTCATGTTATTCATCTCCGCTCTATGTTACGCTTCTCACAACGGTGGGAATGCTTCTTTAATCTCGGACCTTACTATGTTTCAGATACACACGGACACCTCATGTTCGGCTGTGCCACAGCCATGGACTTATTAGATACATGCACTAGACGTATGTACTTTCCCCTTTTAGATAGAGATCGTTAGATACGATCACAACATGTACAAACACTAGAATAGTATATAAACCCCAAGGAGCTTGGCTGGCTCTCCAGTCAAGTTCTCTTGTATCTTTCCCCTATAAAGTCCTCTCTAAGTCAGCTAAGAACAGCTTGACCCCCCTTTGACGGCGCTCGCCCCTCTGCTCGCTACTCCCTATACGTTTGGGTTAGAGTGTTGTGGTTGGAAGTGCATACAACTCCTGTTAGGGTTGTTTCACCAACCCTTTACCTTTGTCCCTTGGCTCTCCAAGGTATCTTGCACGTACGTCATCACACTTACGTGTTCTTGTGCACTTATCTCCCTCGTGTTGCCTTATCGCGCACATGTTCCTCCTTCTTACGTCGCATGCACCGGCACATTGCGTTTCCCTCTCATGCATGGGTTCTATCACATTCCATCATCTTCTTTCACATTCTACTACCGCTTCCCATGCCAGCCCTTAACCTATACCCTTGACCCTGTGACGTTACTGTCACATGTCACATTTCACTATATATACCAGTCAATCTGGCCTTATGCCTTTCCCTTAGCTTTGACCTTCCTGTGTATCGGCCTAGCCCCTACCTTGCGAATATAAGCTCTCCTCGATCCCCCACCTCTATGAGTCGTAGTTTGACTCTTGAGTGAACTCTGTACGCTTGAGACACCCTCACAAACGTCCTCTGAACCCTTGGGCACTTCCACGTGCCACCGCCACTGTCCCCAATAGATGGTTGAACCCTTGACTAGGTCGTCAGCAGAGCTACATGCGACCCTACCTGGGCCACACATAACATCCCTAATCATCCTTTCTGTCTGACCATCCGTCTGAGGGTGATGTGCAGTAGATAGACGTTGTTTTATATTAAGCTTCTTGCATAGTGTTGCATCTGCAAATCTTTGCAGGCAACCACTTAAAAGCTAGGCGTTGAGAGGGGTGCTTCTTAAGACGTTACTTGTAGGAGAGGAACAAGAGAACTAGACTGGAGACTGAGCTCCGTCCAGTCTCGCTTTATATACTATTCTATGTGTAGATACATGTTGTGTACCAATCTAGATACGTATCTACATAAGTCCA
>JBBPTX010000713.1:0-17471 GCA_038094595.1 Pulveroboletus aff. annulatus | reverse complement strand
TGGTTCTCCTATGGCTACTGGAACGTCTACAAGTTCCCAAGGATGTGCTGCGTCCACACGAGGAACGTAGGCGAAGAAAGGGAGTAAGGATCAGTGAAACGAGATAGGCACTGAGTAGGATGCCCTTAGTACTACTTCTAGTGGCTAGAGGATGCACTCATTTGCAAAAGTGAGGGAACAAGTGAGGAGACTAGTACGCGTCCAGCTTTCTGTGGTGATTGGGTACGAGAATGTAAGAGAGTCTAGTTCTAGTGTTGCGACTACAATTGTTGTAGGCAATCACCAACTATCTAGACGTCGAGTGGATTCTTAAAGATGCTTTGTAGGCAGTGGAACAGGAGAACTAGACTGGAGACTAAGCTCCGTCCAGTCTCGCTTTATATTCTATTCTATATGTAGATACATGTTGTGTATCAATCTAGATACGTATCTACATAAGTCTATCCCCTAAGCCCAACATGATCGACATGAGGAGTTGGCCTGTAACAGAGATTAATACATACATGAGGTTACCAGCAGTTGATCTGCTGTGGGTGGGTAGAATGGAAGATGTCAACGGTAATTAAAGATAAGGGATCACATCACAGTGATGGGGCGACTGATGTGAGGTCTGTGATGATCACGGTGTATTAAATACGTATGTGTGATTTGTGGGGCAAAGGGTGAAGAGGTGAAAGTGAAGCCCACAGATCTAGAAGGGCCCGTAGATCCCCTGTGTCTAGCACAGTGTCTAAGTCAGGTTTTCCCTTGATAAGATAAAAGAAGCGTTCGTATGTGCAAGATAAAGATGAAAAATATATAGCTGTAACACTATCCTCACCTATCCAGACATTGATTGTCAATTCCGTCTAGAAACTGATGCCTCCGATTACGCAACAGAGGCAGTACTATCTATATTAAAGGAAGATAAATGGCATCCAGTGGCATCCAGTTCACATTCAATGTCACCCGAAGAAAGAAATTATCCTATTGCAGATAAAGAGATGTTGAGCATCATCAGAGCGCTAGAGCAATGGCGCCATTATTTAGAAGGAACAGAACATTCATTTGAAATATGGAATGATCATGCAAACCTTCAATACTTTATGAAAGCGCAAGATTTATCTAGAAGACAAGCTAGATGGGCACAATATCTATCTAGATTCAATTACACTTTTGTGTATAAACCAGGATCGTCTAATGCAAAGGCAGACGCTCTCTCTCGAAGGGAAGACCATGCACAAGGAATAGAAGACGATAACAAAGGTATAAT
The DNA here is from genome assembly GCA_038094595.1 of Pulveroboletus aff. annulatus. Lineage (NCBI taxonomy): Eukaryota > Fungi > Basidiomycota > Agaricomycetes > Boletales > Boletaceae > Pulveroboletus > Pulveroboletus aff. annulatus. The sequence continues at coordinate 16,219 of JBBPTX010000713.1, read as the reverse complement.
TATGATCTCCCCGGAGCGGATAAGGACAACATCATCCAAAGTCGCAATCTATGATGAAGAGGCACAGCTACATCAAGACATATTTAACCAAACGTGTCTCTTGACGGAGACAGAAGTACAGAAGTTATGTCAAAAACACAAAGTGTGTGAGGAAGCAAACAGGCTTCTTTACCAAGAAGGAAACCAGTTATACGTTCCAGCCAAAAACAGAGATAACGAAGATTTACGAATCAAGATCCTTAAATTATGTCATGACTCGCCTATGGCAGGTCATTACAGAAATGAAAAGACTATTGAATTGGTCTTACATCATTATTGGTGGCCCAGCGTCATAACTCAAATCAAAGACTATGTATCTCGCTACGATCGATGTGCACAAATGAAATCCTCCAACCAGCCCAGCTCTGGTTTATTGCAACCTTTAGAAGTCCCTAGTGGACCCTGGCAGGACATATTGGTCAACTTTGTCACTGATCTGCCAGAAAGTAATGGATCAGACAGCATCTTAGTTGTTGTAGATCACTTCTCAAAGGAAGTGGTGCTTATCCCTTGTCGCAAGATGACGTCCGCCATTGAGACAGCAAATTTCTACCTACATCACATCTTCAAGCACCATGGAATTCTCCTATCTATTGTGTCCAACCGAGGACCGCAGTTTGCTTCACAAGTCATGGCAGAGCTATGCAAGAAGCTTAATATAAAGCAATGTTTATCTACTGCACATCATCCACAAACAGATGGTCAAACAGAAAGAATGATCAGGGATGTGCAACAGTATCTAAGAATATTCTGCACAGAGCATCAAGGCAAATGGGCACAATGGTTGCCCATCACACAGTTTAGCTATAATTCTAAAAGGCAAGCCTCCACCAAGAAGTCTCCATTTGAGATCACTCGTTCCTATACTCCACACATGGGAATAGAACCCATTGCATCATCTTCCAAGGCACCAGCCGCCGACGAATTCCTATCCACCCTACACAATGTGATGGAGCAAACTAAATTAAATCTAGAACAGGCTCAGCTACGCATGAAAGTGCAGGCTGACAAACATAGAAAGGAAACTCCTCCCTGTAACGTCGGAGATAAAGTGTGGCTTTCCACAGATAACTTAAAGTTGATGTGTGCAAGTCACAAATTAACAGAGAGATGGTTAGGGCCATATGACATCATCACGCTAGTCGGGGATAATGCAGTCACCCTTCGTTTGCCTTCCTCTATGTGAATTCACCCAACCATTAATATATCACGGGTTAAGCCTTATAAAGAAAGGCTTCAGGGTCAACCTGTCATCACTCCCAGCCCTATTCAGATAACCAAGGACCAAGATAATCTATACAAAGTAGAAAGGATCATCGCTAGTAGATTCAAAGGTCATCACCTTGAATACCTGGTCCATTGGCTAGGCTATGATGAGACAGATCGAACTTGGGAACTGGAAGATCATCTTCTACCAGGTGCACTTAATGCCATCGGCGATTTCCACAGGGAGTATCCTTCTGCACCTCAAAGGTTGCGAATGTCTCATTCGGCATTTATACAATGCTTTCACGAATGCGAAGATCTCACTCTTCCAACAACACACCCTTTTGATTGCCTGGAAGTCGATCCTTAGATGGGGGGTAGTGTTACAGCTATATATTTTTTATCTTTATCTTGCACATACAAATGCTTCTTTTATCTTATCAAGGGAAAATCCGACTTAGACACTGTGCTAGACACAGGGGATCTATGGGCCCTTCTAGATCTGTGGGCTTCGCTTTCACCTCTTCATCCTTTGCCCCACAAATCACACATACGTATTTAATACACCGTGATCATCACAGACCTCACATCAGTCACCCCATCACTGTGATGTGATCCCTTATCTTTAATTACCGTTGACATCTTCCATTCTACCCACCTGCAGCAGATCAATGGCTGGTAACCTCATGTATGTATTAATCTCCATTACAGGCCGACTCCTCATGTCGATCATGTTGGGCTTAGGGGATAGACTTATGTAGATACATATCTAGATTGATACACAACATGTATCTACACATAGAATAGAATATAAAGCGAGACTGGATGGAGCTCAGTCTCCAGTCTAGTTCTCCTGTTCCACTGCCTACAAAGCATCTTTAAGAATCCACTTGACGTCTAGATAGTTGGTGATTGCCTACAATGATTGTAGTCGCAACAGATAGGAGCTGTAGTAAATCATTCTTTTAGCTTGTCAAAAGCATCCTGTTGTTGAGAGTCCCATTTCCAAGAGACATCTTTCTTTAGAAGGTCGTTTAGAGGTCTAGCGACTTGCGCATATCCTTCTATGAAGTGACGATAGTAGTTGGCAAGACCAAGAAAGCTTTGTACTCCTTTCACATTAGTAGGTGCTGGCCAATCTAAGATGGCATCGACTTTCTTTTGATCCATCTTGATCCCGTCTTGTCCTACGACCATCCCTAAATAGTCGACTTCTTTCTTGAAGAAGTGACACTTCTCTGGTTTAGCGAAGAGATCATTCTCTTCTAGGCATTTTAACACTTTCTTGACGATTTCTGTGTGCTCCTGTTCATTATCTGTTCTGGTAAATATCATGACATCGTCAATATAGACCACCACGACGTCTTCCATATCTGCAAATAGTTCGTTCATCATGGTTTGGAAAGTGGCTGGAGAGTTGCACAGTCCAAAGAACATAACCAGGGGTTCAAAGGTTCCCTTATGCGTGAGGAAGGCTGCTTTCCATTCATCACCTTCTTTGATGTGAACATTGTTGTATCCCCATCTTAGATCCAACGTTGTGAATGGTTTAGCTCCTTTTAGTCGATCTATGAGTTGTGAAATAAGGGGAAGGGGATAGTTGTTTCGCACTGTTTGCGAGTTTAGATAACGATAGTCTTGCACCATGCACTTTTGCCCATCTTTCTTTGATATGAAAAAGACTGGTGACGTCTGAGGAGATTTGGAGGGTCTAATATACCCTTTGGATGATTGATCATCTATCCAATCTGATACTTCCTTTTGTTCGTCTATGCTCAGGGGTATTAGTCTCTCTTTCCTTGGTTGGAAATCTTCTTTGAGATCTATGGCATGATCCCAAGATTTTCACGTGGGCATTCTGGTTGATGCCTTTTCTTTGAATACTTTAAGATGCTCGTGATAGCATTCTGGTATAAGTTCTGCAGCAGATTTCTTTTGATCCATGAGAGCTTTAAGCTTCTCATCCACTACTTGTCCTATTCTAATATCTCGTTCCTGTTTTTCTTTTTGTTCCTTCTCTAGTGTTTTTATTTTTTCATATACTTTATATTGAGCTTCCTGCTCTTCCTTTTCTAATAGCCTGAGATATACACTTTTGTCTCTTAGTTCCCAACATTCTTTTCTGCAACTCCTTAGCTTAATTTCTCCAGTTTTCCAGTTGATATCTGGGTTATGTTTCTTTAACCAAGAGTAGCCGATCACCATTTGGTTCTTTCCCAAATTGGTGACTTCTGCTTCAACTATTTCTCAATGTCCTTTGTAGTCCAGCAAGAGTGATGCAATGTGTGTAATCTTGCCTGCTTCATTCTGAGTACTGTCTATGTTATAGATAGTAAGGGGCTGAGTGAGTTGCTTGAGTGGTAGGGCGTGCTGCATTGTGAATACATTATCTCCAAAGATGCAGTTCACGCCTGAATCCAGAAGTGCCAATACTGAAATAAAATCTTGATCAGTTTTTTTGGGTTTTACCTTTATCTTCATTTTTAGTTCGTTATCAATTTTTAGTGATCTGCAAAAGATTCCTTCGTCTGGGATTTGATTGGCAGGTGAGATTGAAGGATTAGCTTTCTTTGAAGAGGAATTAAGCACTGGTGTGACGTCCCAGCCAAGCCTCTGAGAGGACTCCTCTGTCGGCAAAGAAGTAGAAATAATAGTGGAAGGTGCTGCCTCCATATCATAAATGTGTAAACTAGAGAAATGATTGTCCGTTGGAAAGTGTACCTGCTTACACTTACCTTGGCTTAGATCAGGCCCAGTTCCTGAATCTAAGCTTTTCCTTTTCCTGACTTTCTATTTTCGGTATCTTCGACATCCCTGAAGAACACCCTTGCTTCTTCGAATGACATGCCCCTTATCGCCGCTGTGGGGTCATGTCCTTTTCCTTTTTCAGCTTGTGTGCCGGGTGTGTAAATGTGTTCGGTGCTTTTAATGTCATCTGAAGACATGCTTCTTACTTGCCGGTGTTGGCAATCTTTCTTATGACCATTGGACCATCCACAAAGATCACATTTAGTGGAAGGTTTCTTGCATTGTTTGGCGAAGTGACCAGTTTCTCCGCAGTTGTAACAGGACTTGGCTCCTTTCTGAGCCGCGCCAATATCCATTGCATTCAAATCTTTGGGTTTAGATCTGAACCTGAATTGCGTTCGTTCTCTGATGAGATCCAAACTTTCGAGATGGTGTCCTACACTTCTTAATGTTTCCATTGTTTCATGAACCGTTGTTTTTCTCATCCCATTTTTCCAGATATAGTCCATGATATACCTTTTGACGTTTTGCTCTAGGAGATATACTCCATGTGGGTCTCCTAGTTCAGCCTTTTCGTATTCAGCGTACCATTTAACAAGGAAGTCGTTGATTGGTTGAGTATTTCCTTGTTTCATATCGTTTATCTTCTTGGTAGCTCTGTCTTTGACGTTACTACCCCTGAAAAGATCTCTTAGTTCTCCTTTGAGGTCTATCCAACTATATCCTTGATTTGTGTAAAGTCTTTGCAGTCTTAGCTGTGCAAAGGGTCCTGCCCTTGGCCCTTTTAATCTAGATAAGACTGCTAGTATGGCATCTCCGCTATGAGGAGTTATGGTGTGTTGGTTGATTTGGATCCATGCCTGGATCTTTGCCCACCATTTGTCGAATTTGGCAAATGACCCATCGAAGTCTCCTGGGTCTGCGAAGACTTCTACTTTTTGCAACGTGTTGATAGTTGGTTTTGTTTGTGGATATTCGTGACACTGTCTCTTCATGTGATGTGGTTCTTTGTCTTCTGATTCTGTTACGCGTGGCCGTGGTTGTGGTCGTGCGTAGACCTACTAACGCCTAGTAGGGTCAAGGGTTCAGTCGTTCGTGTTGACGACGACATAGGACCAGCCGTAGGGATGCTGGGTCAAAGGTACCGTCACGGGTGTTGATGGGTCTAAGGTAACTGTTGTCTAGCTTGACAAGCGGGTCAGAGGTTCAAGGGTAAAAACACACGGAGGCGGTCAAGCCATAGTGTGAAGCGCTCACTTAATGGTAGAGTGAAGACACAAGGAGTAAAAGCAATGGATTGCTAGTACTAACTAGGCGACAAGCCGTAGGTAGAACTAAGCTAAGGAGAAAAGACGAGAGGCCCTGTTGAAGGGTATATATAGAGAAGTAAAGGTGTGACAGTTACGTGTCACAGTAGTTAAGGGCCGGCATGGGAATCGGCGTTAGAATGAAGAGGCCAATAGCAAAACCATGCATGAGAAAGAGACGTTAAGGGCCGGTGCATACGGCGTGAGAAGATCAGAAGAAAAGGAGTACCTGCGCGGTGAAGGATAGACACGCTTATGAGACGTATGGAATGTCGTAGAACAACATGGAAGGAATGAGGTTAAGCATGAGAAATGAAAAGTATTAGTCTGAAAGAGAAAGTAAGGAAAAAGTGTTCGTCCTGTGAGCGAGTCATAACATTACCCCCTTAGTAACCCGAAGCTACAGCGAGGATTCCTTACAAGTCCCTAAAAGCGGGTCCCGGGGAGCCGGTGATGTTGGTGTAGCTGACGTTGTCTAGTTCATCTCCGTCCTCGTAGGGAGAGGGGGCGCGAGGTGAGGATGGCATGGGATGGTAAGACTGTTGAGAGGAGGAGGAAGACTGATGAGAGGTACAGTGAGGGGTGGCTCGACGGACAATTTGTCCATTGTGGAACATGGCTTGGGGGCGGCGAGGAGTAGACGCAGATGAGGATTGAGCATGGGGAGAGGTGAGACGAGAGGCGAGAGGGCGAGAGGATCCTGGGCAGCAGGCGAGGGAGTGGCCAGGTGCCTGTCTATGACAACCGGTACAGATATATTGTCTGCAGGATAGCTGAGTATGTCCAAGACAGTGGCACTGGAAGCACCGTTGATTGAAACGAGGGTGGCCCGGGTAGACACGATCTCTGCCATTTTGGCCAGTCCACCAGTCATTGAGAGTTTGCCGATGGATAGGTGACCCATCCCTCAAGACTTCGTTCCCAAGTCCTCGACCAGCGGCAGCTAGATCTTGGAAGTGGTTATTGACGTCAAGGAGGAAGATATCGTAGCCCATCTGAAAGGCGTGGGAGTACAACTGGTATTGTGCGTGATAGATGAAGTCCTGCATCGTCCTGCCGAGGGTTGTATGAGGGAATACCGGGCCTGAGCCAGAGACAAAGGCGGTGATGTGATTGATCTGCATTGCGGTTTTGAACCAAGTGAAGATGGGCGAGCCATCAGTTGAATAAACACTAATTGGAACACAAAGACGATTGTCAGACATAAGCGAGTGAAAACGAACATAATCCTCATTGGTGAACCGTTCTTCCCGGAGCCGGTTGGTGTGGCGATGAGCCGAGACATCTAAGGGGACCTGGGAGTCCCATCCGGAATGAGCAACGAGGGAGTCTGAACTTGGTGCACGGACTAGCTGGGGGCGGTGAACACCTAAGAACGAGGGGGGTCCGGGAGAAGGTTCCCAATAGGGCGGAGGAGTAAATGACGGCGAGGATTGGATCCTGCCCGAGATGGGGGAGACGTGGGACTGGGGAACATCGCCAATAAGAGCGGCGAAGTTGACAGGCTGAGGGGCGGCGGGGCAAGTAGGAGAGACCCTCTCGGGGTCAGTAGAGGGAAGACGGATGGCGCTGGGGTTGGTAGCGGGTGCGGCGGCGGGAGTGTCGACATTGGTGAATTCAATAGCCATGAGTAGAAGATGGAGAGGGTTTATTTGCGGCGTGATGGGTGAGCAGATGCAAGAGAGAAAGCGTGGGGGTGATGTCTTTTATAATCATCTAGTAACTCTGACGAATGTTTCAAGTTCTGCTTGGGTTCCCATGATTCTTCTTCAGCTGAGTATCCTTTCCATCGGATCAGGTATTGTTGGGCCGACGGCATACCTTGATGCCGTATGATTCGTTCTATTTCGTATTCTTCTTGTCCTTCGACAAGGTCCGGGGGCGGTGTGGGGAAGTTTGGGCCGTGAACGTCGTTTTCGGGATAGGGTGATAGCAGCGAAGCATGGAACGTGTTATGAATTTTCCACGTTCATGGGAGTCGGAGGCAATAAGAAACAGGGGAGATGACATCAGAGATGATGAAGGGACCTTCGCGTCTTGCAGCAAACTTCGGATCTTGGACAGACCTTTTAAGGTTCCTAGCCTCCAGCCAAACTTGCTGCCTCTTCTCAAAAGGTATGAATTTCGACTTAGACCTGGACGCCATGACTTGTCGCGCAAGTTCATGGGATACAAGGGCTTCATCTCGAAGGGCGGTTAGCTCCTTGAGGTGAGTTTCAACGGTGGGGATGTTGGTTTCAGTGATCACCGAGGGAAGGGCATGGGGTTCATATCCCATCATGAGGTAAAACGGGGATTTGCCGGTGATGGAATGGGGGCAGTGCTTGTGCGTGAATTCTGCGTAGGAGATGTGGTCGGACCAGGTAGAGGGGTGGTTTCCACAGTAAATGCGAAGATAAGTCTCGACTTCTTGGTTCACGTGTTCAGTCTCGCCATCGGTCTGGGGATGATATGCTGTGGAGAGGGAGAGATCGTAGTTGAGAAGTCATCCGAGCTCTTTAGCGAAAGCGGAGGCAAACTGTGGGCCGCGATCTGAGATAACTTTCTCATAGAGTCCAAAGCGGAGATAGACTTTATGGAAAAAGAGTGCAGCTATGCCTTCTGCGGTGATAGATTTCTTCGTAGGGCAAAGAATTACCCCCTTAGTAAGGCCGTGGTCCACCACGACCAATAAAGAGTCAAACCCCCCGGAAAGTGGAAGATCGGTGATAAGATCACAGGAGATCTGTTGGAAGGGGTGGGAGCATGAGGAAGGGATAGGGACAAGGGGGGGAGACGTAGGATGTGTGTTCACCTTGTTGCACTGGCACACGGCACAGCCTTCGACGTAAGAGCGAACAAAGGAGGCAAGGCCCGGCCACCAGAATTCGGAGGCAACGAGCTGGCGAGTTTTAAGGTAGCCGGGGTGACCAGCAGAGTCATGGTCATGGGAGCGTTGAACGACAGCGCGGCGAAGGTCATGGTCAGAGGGGACATAGACACATCCTTGATACTGGAGGACGTCGTCAGAGTATTGCCAGTCAGCAAGGCGGGAACGGAAGGCGGGGGGAAGGGAGCCGTCAATCTTCTGTAGTTTGTGGAGAACGAGGTCGTCAGAGGCGGAAGTGGAAGCGATGTGGTTGGAGAGGGTGGAGTCAATGAGGCGAATGAAAAGAGAGTTGGGGAGGAGAGTAACTCTGATGTTGTCGGAGTCAGCGCAGGGAAGGAGGTCTGGGCGTCGGGAGAGGGCATTGGGACCAGCGAGTTGAGTACTGGGAACATGGGTGATGGAGTAGTCATAGTCAGCGAGGTCGAGAAGCCAGTGGGCTTGGCGGTGGTTGAGATCCTGGGGGTGGCGGAAGTACATGAGGTTCTTGTGGTCAGAGAATACTTTGACGGGGAAGGGAGAGCCATGGAGGTATTGTCTCCAGGCTTTGAAACCACGGATAACGGCCAAGAGTTCCCGGTCGTGGATGTCATAGTTGTGTTCTGAAGAAGAGAACGATTGGGATAAGTAAGAACAGGGGTGCCAATCCCCATTCGCGTCAGTTTGTAATAGAATACCACCTGACGCATTTTTAGAGGCGTCGGTGGCCATGGCAAAAGGTCAAGAGATATCAGGCATAAAGAGGATGGGCTTATGGAGGAACAACTCCTTGAGTTGTTTGAAAGTGGTTTGTTGAGCCGGTGTCCAAGTCCAAGGTATAGTTTTCTTAGTGAGGTCAATGAGGGGTCTGGTGATATTGGAATATCCTGGGATGAAACGTCTGTAAAAGTTAGCGAAGCCTAAGAAGGAGCGGACATCTTTGACTTTTTGTGGCGTCAGCCACTTGGCAATCCCGTTGAGTTTGACGGGGTCCATAGCGAGTTGTCCTTCTTTGACAATCATCCCGAGGTATTCCACCTTGGGGATGGCGAACTGGCATTTCTCCAGTTTGAGGTGGAGGTCGAGTTCCGTCATTTGTTGAAGGACACGGCAGGTGCGGTCGGTGTGGGTGGCGTCATCTGGGGAGAAGATAAGGAGATCATCCATATAAATGACTAACCATCCTTCGGCAATCATATCGCGGAAGGAATCATTCATGAATCGTTGAAATGTCGTGGGTGAGTTAGTCATGCCAAAGAACATGACCATGGGTTCGAAGAGGCCTTTGTGAGTAAGAAAGGCACCTTTCCATTGGTGCCCATCTTTGATATATACATTGTTATATCCCCAACATACGTCAAACTTGGTGAAGACGTGAGCTCCCTTGAGTTTGTCAAGGAGATCAGAGATTAGCAGTAGTGAGTAGGCGTCACGAATAGTATGTTCATTGAGGTACCGGTAATCTTGGCAGGGGCAAAGTTTGCCGTCCTTTTTCTTGACAAAGAAGAAAGGCGATGCTTGAGGAGAGTTTGAAGGATGAATCTTCTTGGTGGCGAGGTTTTCGTCAAGGAAATCTTCAGTAGCTTTCTTTTCGTCAGGGGTGAGTGGGTAGAGTTTACCGATCTTTGGGGTGAACGAGTCTTTTACGTTGATCTCGTGATCGTAGGGCCTGGAGGGAGGAAGGGAGTCGGCAGATTCTTTGGTGAAGACTGGGGCAAAGTCTTTATAGACGTCTGGTAGAGTGATCTTTGGTTTAGCTTTTTCGGCGGCAGCCGCGAATTCTGTGGCGGTGGTAAGCCTGGCAACAAGCTTTGGATGCGTCTGGTGATATCGAGATCCCGATTTAAGGACCCGTTGGCAAGAGTTGGCGTGGAGGGTGCGTCGAACGTAGAGGTTTCCGTCCGGCATATCAAGGAACGTGGAGAGGGTGTGGTCAGGGATAGTTTCGACCATGATGTGACGGGGAGGTTTTGACAGGGTTGGGCATCGTTGTGTCGCTTAAGATCAGCGACATAAATGTGGTATAGAGAGGTGGACTCGTCGACAGATTCTGGGATATTGATCATCTGTGACGACCAGTCAATAGAGGGGTTTGTGAGGCATAACCAGGGTGTTCCGAGAATCACGTTCTCGGATCCACAATGCATGACATGAAAGCATATATGTTGGGTGATTCCGTTGATGTTAGTGAAGAGGGAGGCGGTGTAATGAATGGCTCCTTTGGCGTTTGGGGTTTGATCGACATTGTTGACAGGAATGGGCGTCGGGAGTTTATCAAGGGGGAGTCAGTGTTTTCGGGCAAAGTCCCAATCAAGGCAGTTGATATCTGCGCCACTGTCAATAAGGGCACGAGTGTCGACGGTTTTCATAGTGTGCGAAGGATCAATGAGTTGTAGGGGAATACACATTGATTTCTTTGATGTGGATACAAGTATAGGCGCACACGTAATAGTGGGAACTACTGACGTCGAGGCAGCATTCCGTTTCAAAAATCCGGAAAAATGAAGGCGACATGAGACACTTTGGGCTCTTCATCATCATTTTCTTCATCTATTTCTTGTAGCCGAGGGACTTCTTCTTCGTCCTCGACTTCCACTTCTATGACCTTCCGTATGACTTTCTTCGGCCTTGGGGTGTTCAAAGTGTATGTGGGACAGTTGATGGCCCAATGTCCTTTCTGTCGGCAGCGGATGCACCTTCCTTCTTTGCGACATTGGTCACGCTCGGTGGGGGTGAGTCGTTGGAGACGAATGGTGTCAACGTCCATGGCGTTTGGGTCCTTGGTGGGGGTGGGGGCGGTGTATTGGTGGTACATGTGGCGAGAGGGGATTTTGTGGTGAGCAGTGATTTCTCGAGCACGCTCCATGTGGGTTTGGAAGGTCACTGCCTTCTTTAGCCAGGCGTCTATGGTGGTGGGTGAAGCGACTACTCTCTACGATTTTGGTAGTGAGGGAGCTGAACTGGATAATCTATCTGTTAAGGAGAGAGACAGATGATCTGATCAGTCAAAGGTGACGGATAAGATGATATGGGGAGCGTAATGAGGAATCTCTCTGAGTTGCTCTGGATATTCGGGTGAATAGGAAGAGGCAAGCTTGCTGTGACGTTACGTTCACAAGTGGAGCTGGATCCGACTTGGGCAAGAGTAGGAATGATGACAAGTTGAACAACTTAGGGAAGTATCCCCAAGTGTTCTATGTATTTATACAGTATGGTACAGTAGGAGATACAATGTTCTAAGTCAGCTGGGTAGAGGGTATGGTAAAGGGTATGATGTAACTGTGGAGCAGGGCAGTGTACATGCTGGCTAATGTGTGGCAAATATGAAAGGAATGGAAGTGTGATAGTGAAGGTATAGGTCTAGAGCAAGGGGATTAAAGTAATGCATATGAGGTGAGGCATCTAGACCAGTGATGTCATGATGACATCATATCTTATCTAATCGGATAGAAAGGTAAGGGATTAAAGAGAGGAGTGATCTTAGATAAGATCATGGTGAGAGATAAGATAAGATAGGAAAAAGGTAGTATCGCGAAATCAATTCGTAACAGTGGGGACCATCTCCATGGCTAGGATTCAGTGCATGAGAGCTTCAGGGATGGCGGCTGAATAGTAGCTGATAAGGACATTATCGTCGGTGATACCGGTGATGGCGCAGTGGTTCTGGAACTGGGCATTATATTCAGTAAGCGAGGGGGAATATCCGCCATTCTTGGTGGTGGTCATGCGGGTAGTGGTGAGCCAGGCAATCGTGTTGCCAGTGGTGTCATAGTGTTTGAATGCCAGGATGAAGGCGTCACGAAAATCGGACCAAGAGCCCATTGAAATCGAGCCATCGGCTGCAATTTTCGAGGATCGGAAGGTGTTTGCCCACGTAAGTGCGGGGCCACGGGTCATGTACGAGAGCGCAAAGGCAATGCGTTTCGGGTCGGTGGTGTATACCTCTGCATTGACATTGAGGTAAAAGGCAACGGAGTCGAACCATTGCTTAGCAGTTCTATAGTCGCCATCGTACTTTTCTGGAGTTCCGATGCGAAGTTCAAGGGGTTTCGTAGTCATGGTAGGCGATGGAGGACGAGGGATTGGGGGAAAGATATGGCCGGTTTGGCGTCTGGGCGTTGGGGATGGAGGTGTCTGAGGGCGGGGTATCTGCATAGAAGCAGAAAAGTTGTGGAAGAGATCTTGGGTGGCAAGCTCTTCATCTGAGTCTAGCAGAGGTTCGTTGGGGTCTTCGTACCAATATGCTTGGTTGGGATCGTCAGAGGTGTCAGAGGAGTCGGAGTGCGAAGTATGCGGTGGTTCTCGGGGGTTCCAACGCGGGTCTGTGGTTCGAGTGTTTTGATGAGAAGCTATGGTAGGCGGTGTACATGATAGTACTCGATCAAGGAGGTAGCTTAGTTCTTTTGTTACGCGTGGCCGTGGGTGTGGTCGCGTGTAGACCTACTAACACCTAGTAGGGTCGAGGGTTCAGTCGTTCGTGTTGACGATGATGTAGGACCAGCTGTAGGGATGCTGGGTCAAAGGTACCGTCACGGGTGTTGATGGGTCTAAGGTAACTGTTGTCTAGCTTGACAAGCGGGTCAGAGGTTCAAGGGTAAAAACACACGGAGGCAGTCAAGCCGTAGTGTGAAGCGCTCACTTAATGGTAGAGCGAAGACACAAGGAGTAAAAGCAATGGATTGCTAGTACTAACTAGGTGACAAGCCGTAGATAGAACTAAGCTAAGGAGAAAAGACGAGAGGCCCTGTTGAAGGGTTTATATAGAGAAGTAAAGGTGTGACAGTTACATGTCACAGTAGTTAAGGGCCGGCGTGGGAATTGGTGTTAGAATGAAGAGGCCAATAGCAAAACCACACATGAGAAAGAGACGTTAAGGGCCAGCGCATATGGCGTGAGAAGATCAGAAGAAAAGGAGTACCTGCACAGTGAAGGATAGACATGCTTACAAGATGTATGGAATGTCGTAGAACGACATGGAAGGAATGAGGTTAAGTGTGAGAAATGAAAAGTATTAGTCTGAAAGAGAAAGTAAGGAAAAAGCGTTCATCCTGCGAGCGAGTTGTAACAGATTCTTCTGAAGTTTCTCTGTATCATCTTCTAGCGATGCTTATCTCTCTCTCTGCTTGCACTGCTCCTAGGGTTGCATTTAGGCGGATGTTACATGGTGTGGTTGGCCAAGTGAAAGGGTCCGGCCTGATGACGTCAGAGATAGGAGTGGTGGGGTATCTAAGTGAGGTGAGGTCTGTTGCCGGGCTTAGGGTGTGGTAAGAAGGTGTGGGGTTCCAATAATAGGTGTCCCCAGTGAATCTTAGATCGGTGGCGATAATGTCGACTTCTGCGCCATTACCGAAGCTTTCAGGTTGAAGATCCTGCTCTAGAATCCTCCAAAATTCTTCCTTGGTGACTGCCAGTTCTGGCTAGTCGTTCGGGTCTTTCTCACTCTTTGTGCTCGCTCTAGCTAGCGAGTTCTCCCTAGACTCCTCTTTAACTACAGGTTCTACTAAAGCTACTGGTGGTGCGTCTACTGGTTCCCAGGGGTTCTGCTGATTGATCCAAGGAGTGTAGGCTGCGAAGGGGAGAAGAGATTGGTGAAAAGAAATAGGCACTTAGATAGCTTTGTTTTTAGCATATCCTAGTGGCCTCAAAGAACGCGCTCACTTGCTGGAGTTGATGGGTAGCGAAGTGGGAGACTAGACGCGTTCGCTGTCTTTGGCGATAGTGAAAGGGTGAAGGTTTATAGACAGTCTAGTTCTAGTGTTGCAACTACAAGATCTGCAGGCAATCACTATCTTCCAGATATCGAGGAGAGAAGCTATCTTTTAAAGGTGCTTTGTAGGCAGAGGACAAGAGAACTAGACTGGAGACTGAGCCCCGTCTAGTCTCGCGTTATATACTTATTCTACGTGTAGATACATGTTGTGTACCAATCTAGATACGTATCTACATAAGTCCATCCCCTAGGCCCAGCATGATCGACATGAGGAGTCAGCCTGTAATGGAGATTAATACATACATGAGGTTACCAGCCGTTGATCTGCTGCGGGTGGGTGGAATGGAAGATGTCAACAGTAATTAAAGATAAGGGATCACATCACAGTGATGGGGTGACTGATGTAAGGTCTGTGATGATCACGATGTATTAAATACGTGCTATGATCTGTGGGGCGAAGGGTGAAGAGGTGAAGAGGTGAAAATGAAGCCCACAGATCTAGGAGGGCCTGTAGATCCCCTATGTCTAGCACAGTGTCTAAGTCGGATTTTCCCTTGATAAGATAAGGAAAGAGTCTGTATGCGCAAAGTAAAGATGAAAAATATATAGCTGTAACACAAACTGGGATTGTCCAATGCAAAAGCAGATGCTCTCTCTAGATGAGAAGATCATGCACAAGGAATAGAAGATGATAACAAAGGAATAACTATGATATCCCCAGAGCAGATAAGGACAACATCATCCAAAGTTGCAATCTACGATGAAGGGGCACAGCTACACCAAGATATATTTAATCAAATGTGTCTCTTGACAGAGACAGAAGTACAGAAGTTATGTAAAGAACACAAAGTGTGTGAAGAAGCAAATGGGCTTCTTTACCAAGAAGGAAATCAGTTATATATTCCGGCCAAAAACAGAGATAACGAAGATCTACGAATTAAGACCCTTAAATTATGTCATAACTCGCCTATGGCAGGTCATCCTGGAAATGAAAAGACTATTGAATTGGTCTTACGTCACTATTGGTGGCCTGGTGTCACAACTCAGATTAAAGACTATGTATCTCGTTGCGATCGATGCACACGAATGAAACCCTCCAACCAGCCTAGCTCTTGTTTATTGCAACCTTTAGAAGTCCCTAGTGGACCTTGGCAGGACATATCTGTTGATTTTGTCACCGATCTGCCAGAAAGCAACGGATCAGACAGCATCTTAGTAGCTGTAGATTGCTTCTTGAAGGAAGTGGTGCTTATCCCTTGTTGCAAAACGACGTCTGCCATCAAGATAGCAAGTCTCTACCTTCATCACATCTTCAGGCACCACGGAATTCCCTTATCTATTGTGTCCAACCGAGAACCTCAGTTCGCTTCGCAAGTCATGGCAGAGCTATGCAAGAAGCTTAAAATAAAACAACAATTATCTACTGCACATCATCCACAAACAGATGGTCAAATAGAAAGAATGATCAGGGACGTGCAGCAGTATCTAAGAATATTTTGCACAGAGCGCCAAGACGAATGGGCACAATGGTTACCCATTGCACAGTTTAGCTATAATTCTAAGAGGCAAGCCTCAACAAAGAAGTCTCCATTCGAAGTCACTTGTTCTTACACTCCACGCATGGAAATAGAACCCATTGCATCATCCTCCAAGGCACCAGCTGCTGATGAATTCCTATCCACCTTACACAATGTGACAGAGCAGACTAAATTAAATCTAGAACAAGCTCAGCTGCACATGAAAGCACAAGCTGATAAACATAGAAAGGAGACTCCTCCCTATAACGTTGGAGATAAAGTGTGGCTTTCCACAGATAACTTAAAGTTGCCGCGTGCAAGTCACAAGTTAACAGAGCGATGGATAGGGCCATATGACATCATCACACTAGTTGGGGATAATGCAATCACCCTCTGTTTGCCATCCTCAATGCGAATTCACCCAACTGTTAATATATCATGGGTCAAGCCTTATAAAGAAAGGCTTCAGGGACAACCTGTCATTGCTCCTGGCCCTATACAGATAACTGAGAACCGAGATAATTTATACAAAGTAGAAAGAATCATCGCTAGTAAATTCAAAGGTCATCACCTTGAATACCTGGTCCATTGGCTAGGCTATGATGAGACAGATCAAACTTGGGAACCAGAAGATTCTCTTTTACTGGGTGTGCTTGATGCCATTGGCGATTTCCATAGAGAGTATCCTTCTGCACCTCGAAGGTTGCAGATGTCTCATTTAGCATTTATACGATGCTTTCACGAACGCAAAGATCTCACTCTTCCATCAACACACCCTTTTGATCACCTAGAAGTCGATCCTTAGACAGAGGGTAGTGTTACAGCTATATATTTTCACCCTTTACTT